>CABHPQ010159918.1:19143-48220 GCA_902168405.1 Peromyscus aztecus
GTGTGTGTGTGTGTGTGTGTGTGTGTGTGTGTGTGTGTGTGTGTGTGTGTGTGGTTACTGCTCCTCAGGAGCTGTCACCTTGCCCTTTGACACAGGCTTTCATTGCCTGGACCTCACGAGGCTAGGCTGGCTGGCCAGCAAGCCCAGGGAGCCACCTGTCTCCACCTCACCAGTGAGGGATTATTAGGCCTGACTCCTGGAGTCAGATTCTTACTAGGATTATCCCGGGTCCAATGAAGTGTAGCTCATTAGTGGAGCACTTGCTAGCATTCCCCAAACCCCAGGTTTGGTCAACAGTCTCTCTCTCTCTCTCTCTCTCTCTCTCTCTCTCTCTCTCTCTCTCTCACACACACACACACACACACACACACACACACACCAGTACTATTGTGTGACCCCAAATCTCTAAAGAGAAGCCCAAACTGGTTCATAGGCTAGTCCGGGAGAGAGCCAGCAGGCCTCCTTTCTTGAGCCACATCAAGGTTTCTGACGTTTCCCAGCCCATCTCCTGGCTGAGGCGGCTGCCACATGCACTGGGAAACTCCTATTCGTCTGTGCATGCTGCCTAACTGACCCACAGCACCCGAGCTCACCTGCAACCTCCGCAGCACGGCCACTGCCCACTTCACACAACGGTCGCTTCTGAAGTTCCTGAGAGCACACCTGGCCCTTCACACCGGCCTGTGTGGTGAGCACACTGCCCCACGGCTGTGGGAGGCCCTGCTCTGGGCAGCTTCAGTCGACTCCTGGGTCTCCCACAGCTAACCAAGAACCAGCTTTTCTCCAGATTTTGCTTTGGTACAGACACAGCTGGTTCATGAACTGACAAGCTACCAGCATTGGACATTAATTCAAATTCTGTAGTTTTGTTTTTTTCCCCCAATGCTGGGGATTGAACCCAGGGTCTTGCTAGACAAACATTCTACCACTGAGTTATATCCCAGCCCCTAGTTTAAGTTCTGACCCTGACAGTGGGCTGCAGTGATCAAAGAAAAACCAGGACAGAGCGCTTCACCAGCCACTTTACGCTTTAATTCTTTGGGCACACATCCCATTTGCCACCAAAGGAGTCACGGCAGGCAGGCTGCGGCACTGATTCCAATGTATTATTTGAGTCATAGGAGGATGTGACTCTGGGTTATCAGGGCCACTTGCTACCCCAGAGCTGCCTTGTCTGCTGTCAACGAGAACTGCTGTGGGGACAGCAAAAGAGGGTAAGGGAGAGGAAGCATCCAAGGCAAAAGTAAGCTTGCAAGTATGTCTGAAAATGAGGAGATTGTGGAAAATCCAGAATTGACTTAAGGATGACAGGGGACTGTTGAACAAGTTCCATCATTTCTAGAAATTATAAACTTTGGAACCTGGGGTTGATTCTTAGGATAAAGCAACCTCAAGTACATCCGGACTGGCCTTGGGAAGAAATGATAACCACAGATGATCATGAGTGTCAGTGCTTGAGACAGAAATGGGGGCTTGTGGGGTGGTGTCCTTATTTAAAACTTACAAGCGGGCAGCAAAAGAGCCTCGGAGTGAGGCCCGGGCCCAGTGCCACCGCCTCACAGAACCTCCTGGACAGTGCAGGATTCAGCTAATACATGTTTTATTTCCAACATGGTGTGGATGACGGAAGTTCTGTTTAGCCTCCCGAGAGTTCCCAGGATTGGTAGAATCTTCGTGCCCAAGGGTCACACCCGCTGGCAGAGCACAACTTCTTGGGGCAGCACGTTTTCTGGTCCTTGTCCCTCAAATCTGGTAGTTGCTGCACTGAGGGACATCTGTCCACCTAATGATGAATGTTGGAAACCGTTTTCTGTAGACACCTCCTTCCAAAGTCCAACAGTGCAGGTGGCCAGGGAAACTTGGAAGGAAGCTGCCAAAATCCAGCTGGAGTCTTGACGTCGTTAGAGAGGACACAGAAGAGTCACCTATGACCTCCTCAGGTATTTAGTCACCAGAGAGGAAACATCCACGGGTTCTAACTGCAGATGGGCTAGATATAAAATTGATGGAATGCAAGCTGGTCCATGAAGGGCTGCACGAGATAATCTGTGGCGAAGTAGAAAACCAGCCCAAAGGTGATGGAGATGGGAAGAGCTGGCAGCGCCTTCTTGAAGATGGCCAGTAGTAGTAACGTAAGGCACAGGCCCTGTGGGGACGGAGGGTGCACACTCAGGACTGTCAGCATCTCACACAGAGCTAATCAGCACCACACGCAGTGAATATTCTCTCAGGCTTAACTTTGACAACAGAAGTTTCATGAAATCTAGAGTCATGAAAGAAAAATGTAGCTTCTGGAACTGGACCTGCTAGCACATGCCAGCTACTAAGGAGACTGAGGCAGCATCACCTGAGCCCAGAAGCTTGAGAGCAGCCTGGGCAACACAGTGAACACTGGTTCAAGAGAAAGGGAAGAAAGGGGAGATGGGAGGGGGAGAGGGGACGGGAGGGGAGAACCAGTCTGTGCCGGAGATGGCCATGGCCCTGTGCATGCCGAGTGTGGTCCTCTATGAAAATGCAGTTGCTGCTTTTTTTGTTCATTTATATACACAGCCCAGACTGGCTTCAAACTGTATATCCTCCTGCCTCAGCCTCCTAAGTGCCAGGCCATAAGTGTGCACGATGCCTGAATTAAATAGAATTTCTTTTTTAGACCATCACATGTAACCTGGGGATGGGGGGGGCGGGGCTCAATTCCCTAAACAGCTAAGAATAGCCTTGAACTTCTGGTCCTTCTCCTTCTGTCTCCACAGTGCTGGGATGTGCCACCATGCCTGCTTTATGTGGTCAGGGACTACCTACTGAACGCAGGGCGCTGTATATGCTAGGCAGGCACTCTAGCAACTTAACTATACATCTAACTCCAAGCAGTAAGAAGTATTTTTTCATTATTAGTTAAGTCAGATTTTGTTTTGAGACAGGATCTCACTATGTAGCCTAGAATTTAACCAGGCAGAGATCCACTCACCTTTGCCTCCAGAATACCAGGATTAGAGGTGTATAGCAACACACCCAGCTTTCTGTTTTGAAAGCCACAGGCACTAAGCACAGTGGGATCATGCACTGGGCTAGCCTCTCTCACTCCACACCTGCTGCCCAAAGCAACCCTGTTGCAGACTGAGCATCAGTGGAAAAGCACTGAACTCCAGGCTCAGCACACGGGTCAGGAAGAGTCCTTGTTGACCCCTATGCTGCTGGGCTCTCAACATGGTGTCTAAGAAAAGTACAATTTCCTGGAGAATCTTTAAGAACTACTCAAAACAAAGTTAGTTATTCTATCTCAGGGGGACAAAGACGAGCACAGGACTGGTATCAAAAGCTAGTGCAGGAAGAGCACACAGCAAGTGCACGAGCCTCAGCTCAGTAGACTCAGACAAGGCATAGCTAGGCTGGAAGCATCCGGCGATTTCAGTGTGTGGCCAGAGTGCAGAACTACTCAGGGAGGGTCTAGTTATCCATTTTAAAAATCTTCTCAAGGGATTGGAATTCTCAGCCCATCTGGAGTCCAAAGAAGATTGTTAGGGCCAGGAAGATGGCTCAGCAGGTGAAGGCACTTGTCATGTGAGCCTGACGAGCCGAGTCTGACCCCTGGAAGCTCTGTGAAAAGCTGGAGGTAGGGGCACACCTGCAGTCCCTGCACCCCTATGGAGAGATGGAGGTGGGGACAGGACAGACACTAGAGCGCCCTCGCCTCAGCTGGAAAGCAGGACCCAGCTTCCAGAACGAACGCTGTTCTGCCCCACACTCGCCGCAGTACACGTGCACAAACACTCGGAGAAGACACTACTGCAGGTGTGCACAACCCGCGCTCGGCCCCACTTCTGCAAGGCACACTTACGATCAGTATGGCTACAAAGCAGGCGATGGTGGTGTTCCAGTCCCCACTGGCGGTCGCCGAGGCTTTACCAACCAGAACACTGTAGAAGATGAAATCCCCCAGTCCCAGTTTCACGCCCCCTACAATGAGAAAGAGCAAAGATGTCAGGGAGTCTGTCATTCTTTCCTAGGCTTTTCTTTTTTCAGACAGGGTGTGTTATGTCGCCCAGGCTGGCCTTGAACTTGTGAACCTCCTGCCTCTGCCACTCAAGCCCTAGGACTACGAGTATGTGCCACTACACCCAACTGCTGTGATTTCATAATTCAGATGTATGCCCCAAGCTGGGCATGGTGACATGCACCTGCACTCTGAGCTCTTAGGGCTGAGTGGGATGGCTTAAGACCAGGAGCATGAGGTCTGCCTCTCACAGAGAGACTCTGTCTCACAAACCAAAGCCACATGAATCAAAAAACTCAGTCCCACACTAACTGAGAAGTCAGTAAACGATACACACAATTCAGGCTTCAGAAAGACTTCTGTCTGTCTGTTTTTTCTACACCAGGAGTTTTAGATTCTTTGTGACTGGAGTCCCAAGAGATGCTGCTGTTGCATCTCAGTAACCACAAAAACTTAATTGACAGTAACATAACTGACTTCTACTTAATGCCGAGCTCACACCCAGAACGTGCACCCCTGAATCCTTACAGGACCTCGTATGCACCTGACTGAGGTCCAACCCATGAAACTCTCCTGTAAGGACGTGACGCAGTGACCGTGAAAGCTCAGAGTCAATGACTGTCATCACAATCCACACTGGACCATGCCGTAAGGCACCACGTGCCACTGCCCCAAACCCAAGACCCTTTTTTTCTTTTCTTTTTTTTTTTGAGACACAGTCTCACTCTGTACTTCTGGCTGTCCTGGAACTCACAGAGATCCCCCTGCCTCTGCCTCCTGAGTGCTGGGATTAAAAGACATCATCTTTTTGGTTTTGTTCCCTCATTTTCTATTTGTATGAATTTGTATTTTCTAGACATAGTCACATAAAATGATGTTTTTAGTGATTAGATTACATACTGACCTTTGAAAAGCTGTTTTGAGCTGAGCAGTGGTGGCGCACACCTTTAATCTCAGCACTCAGGAGGCAGAGGCAGGCGGATCTCTGTGAGTTCGAGGCCAGCCTAGTCTACAGAGAGAGTTCCAGGACAGCCTGGGCTGCACAGAGAAACCCTGTCCTGAAAAACCATCAAAAAGTTGTTTTGGGCTGGAGAGGTGGCTCAGTGGGTAAACCTCCTGCAAAGCGAGCACGGGGACCCGAGTTAGGTCCTCAGCGCCCGCAAGCTGGATGTGGTGCATAGCTGTGACCCCGGTGCTGGGGGAAGGAGACAGAGACAGGTGGGTCCTCAGCGCCCTGCAAGCTGGATGTGGTGCATAGCTGTGACCCCGGTGCTGGGGGAATGGAAGGGGAAGGAGACAGAGACAGGTGGATCCCAGGAGCGCACTAACTAGCCAGCTTAGCCAGCATGGCCAGCCAGTTCCTGATTCAGGGAGAGACTTTGTCTCAAAAAAATAAGACTGTAGATGCCAAGAACCCAGCAGAGAAAAGAAGCTGCATAAAGTACTGAAGCCTGCTTCATCCGCAGGACAAATAGAGAGAGCCCATCTCAGCAAAGAGTGCTCAGAGGCCAGTGAGACCGAGAGAAAGACACCTCACACTGACCTTCAGCTTCCATCTTCACCTCCATGGGCGCGCACACCTGCACACACACACACACACACACACACACACACACACACACACACACACACGCATACCTCCCTCCACACACATGCACACCTGCACACACACACACATGCATACCTCACACATACACACACAGGAAAAGCTTGGGAAGACATATGTATGTGCCTTTTAGAATCAAAATTCTAGAGTAAACAGACTTTTGTAAGTAACCATGTCTGCTTTAACAAACAATCACAATCAGATATGGATTAAGAATGTGCTGGATACTTGGTTGTTCAAGAATGTGTCAATTAGCTGCCATAAAACAGGGGTCAAGGGAGAATTAAAAATCCATGAAGGAGGCTGGAGAGATGCTCAGCAGTGAAGGGCAATGGCTGTTCTTCCAGAGGACCTGGGCTCAATTTCCAACACCCACCTGGCAGCTCACAACTGTCTGTAACTCCAAGATCTGACACCTTCACACAGACATACATGCAGGCAAAATGCCAATGCATATGAAATAAAAATAAATAAAAACAAAAAACCACAAAGGGCTGGGTGTGGTGACGCACCATTAATCTCAGAACTCAGGAGGAAAAGGCAGGCACATCTCTATGAGATCTAGGCCAGACACAGCTACTTAGTGAGACATCCCCCACAAAAACAAACAAACAAACAAGCAAGCAAACAAGCAAAAACATAACACAGAAAAAAGTCTTACAGGTCGGAACTTAACAGTTTACAAACTTAGCACTGTCTTAGCTGTAAAAACTCACTGACTGTTAATGGCTCCTCCCGCTAAGCACTACAGCACCCCCAGCACTCTCTGCTTATGTTCTCAATTCACTGTACTTTCGCTTTCGTGTGTATGTATTAAGAGGGGACCTGGGTGTGTGTGCATGTGTGCACAGTGTGTAGAGGCCAAAGGTGTCTTCTTCAGTGGTTCTCCATCTTAGTTTTGGAGACAGGGTCCCATTGGCCTTGGAACGGATTCAGTCCAGTCAGCAAGCCCCAGGGACCCTTGTGTCTCTCCCTCCCCAGTGCTGGGATCATGAGTGCATACGGCTGTGCTGACCTTTTTTTTTCTATTTCTTAAAATCTGAGTGTTGGAGCGTGAACTCAGGCCCTCCTGCTTGTGTGGCAAACACCCACATAAGCAATTTCCCCGGAACAATTCAATGTATTCTCGAGAGATGGATACTACAGTCACTTAAAGAAACCCACGACTTCAGACAGAGATGACTCACGTACTTTCCTCGGGGTCTTCACTAGTGAGGATACTGCCGGAGAGTTCCTGGACAGCAGCTCTTGACTCGGGAGTGGAGCGATGAGGCCCCAGGTGACTGTCCCTTTGGGCTTCCCATTCCTCACTGAAGCCACCGTCATCGTTCCCAGGACTAGTGTCCTGTGTCTCACTTTCTGCTCCTTGAAGAGAGAAGGTGGCAGTTAGAGCTCTAATACTTGGAGTCATTTCCTCCATATTCTAGAGGGCAGAGTCTTGGTTAAGACAAGCATAGCAATTCTTCCATTCTCTTTTCTCAAAGTTCTACAGCTGAGGAACTGTGCCTTGGCACTGACTATGAGTGGTGACATTCCCCTTCCTTTCCTCTTTTGAAGGAAGGAAGGAATGGCTTCCATCTTCCCTGCATGCAGTCGGGATCTACTGCCCAGCACTGCAACTGTCACGGTCACAAGGAGATGAAAGCGGAGTGTGTCAAAGGTGGCGGGCAGGAAATGGTAAAGAACCTGCTCCCTGTGAACACCAACAGGGAATGTCTTGTTCAGTACACTATCCCCACAGCTTAGGAAAGCACCTAGTGATAAGTCAGCATTTGTTCAAAGAATAAATCTTAACACACCAAAAATATGCTCATACTTCTATAACACACAGTGTGCTGAATGGGTCTGTGTCAACTTGTCACAAGCTAGAGTCATCAGAGAGGAAGGAGCCTCAATTGAGAACAGGCCTCCATAAAATTAGGCTGTAGGCAAGCCTGTAGGGCATTTTCTTAATTAGTGATCAATGGGAGAGAGCCCAGCCCATTGTAGGTGGTGCCATCCCTGGGCTGGTGGTCCTGGGTTCTATAAGAAAGCAGACTGAGCAAGCCACAAGGTACAAGTCAGTAAGCAGCGCCCTCCAAGGCCTCCGCATCAGCTCCTGCCTCCAGGTTCCTGTCCTGTTTGAGTTTCTGTCTTGATGAACAGTGATGTGGGAGTGTAAGCTGGATAAACCCTTTCCACCCCAGGTTTCTCTGGTCATGGTGTTTCTTCACAGCAATAGAAACCCTGACTAAGACACACAGTCACAACTTTTCCCTTTAGCTCAATGTGATACCCAGACTTGGGGCTGGAGAGGTGGCTCTTCCAAAGGACTTGGGTTTGGCTCCCAGCACCCACATGGTGGCTCACAACCATATATAAGTCCATGGAATCTGACGCCCTCTGCTGACCTCCACGGGTACCAACCATGCATGTGCACATACATACATGCAGGCCAAATACTCAAACACATAAAAATTATATATATTTACATATACTATATATATTTTCAAGTTAGGCTTTTAGCAACCATTTCGAGTACTTCCTCTCTTGTCTCTGATCTGTCACTGGTCAAATGGCACCTTGCTCTGCTGCCTCACTCTGAGGAAATGAGCTGTGACACTGGCGCCGCAGATCTGAGTTCCCAGCGTCGTCTCCTCTCACAGCCACCCACATCAGTTCTTCTGCCTCTGGAACTAAACAGCAATGCAGCCAAGGCCCACTGATCCCTCTTAACCGTCATTTCTTCCTTCTCTTTCAACTTCCCAAGGTTAGCCTTTGTCTTTTTAAGAAATTTCCTTTCTGCTTTACTTTTACACCACACTATTCTTCAACTCTTTTTTTTTAATTATTTATTTTATTTGTATTGGTGTTTTGCCTGCATGTATGTCTGAGGGTGTTAGATTTTGGAGTTATACAGACAGTTGTTAAGCTGCCATTTGAGTGCTGGGAATTGAACCCAGGTCCTGTGGAAGCGCAGTCAGTGCTCTTAACCACTGAGCCATTTCTCCAGCCTCTATTCTTCAAATCTTTCTGACACAGCTTCTAATTGATTCTCCTTAGTGTCTTCCGTAGTATTCACAATCCTTGGTCATCACCATCATCCAGTCCACTGAGGTACTTAGTGCAAGCATCACACCTCACATCAGATATTTTCAGTCACCCTGGACATGCTGGACAAGAGTCCAGACCCCGCCCCTGTGGTGACAGGCTCTCCCTACACAGTCAAGGCGGGCTTGAACTCACAATCCTCTTGCTTCTGCCTCCAGGGCTGAGATTACAGACATTCTGACTACACCCAGTTAAGGTTCTCATTTTTTATCTATTTGGAGGGTGGGGAAGAAGAGAGAGCTTCGTTTTCTAAAAAGCATTTTTAAAAAAATTACACATTAACAGCAGTATCTTAGCCCAGTGTGGACTGGTGGCTTAGCAAGTATTTCAGCTCCTTAAATAGTTCTATGTGCATCTACTGGGGATGGCCAATTTTTCTGGGAGATTCTCTGTGACATCTTTCCTTGCCACACATCCCCCTATGTCCAGGGCTTCTCAAATGGCAGGCAAGTGCTCTGGCCTTGAGCTCCAGCAAGAGAGGGTTGAAATTACTGCTTTAAACCTCAACTATTTATCTACAAATGACAATGAACCTGTAAAGCTAAGACAATTACAAATGAGCGTCACCTACTTTGTGTGCTATACTTGGGGTTTTTGGGTACCCTTCTTTGGGCTTCCGGATCTCCTTCAGCCATATTCACCAACCACACCATTGTTGCTGTTGAGAAAGACAAAGCTGAAGGTCAGTTCTCCAAGCCCAGGACACTGTGCTAACAAGCAAAAGGCCATTATTTCTCTACAGTTTGAAAACACTGGTTTTTGTGATGTCACCTCATATGCTAAAATAATCAGAAATAAATGAAGATTAAAAAAAAAGATAAAGAAACAAATATAAAACTGAATGCACTGGGGCTGGAGAGATGGCTCAGCGGTTAAGAGCCATGGATGCACTGGCTTCTCCTGCAGAGGACCTGGGTTCGATTTCCAGCACCCACACAATGGCTCAAAACCATCCATAAATCCAGTTCAGGGATGCAATGCCCTCTTCTGACCTCCAAGGGCACCTTAAAACTGAACGTACTACCACAGTATTGCTCCAGCATACTTACAGGAATAGATAAGAGCTGGGAAGAGAGTTTCATTTCTTTCCTGAGCTGTTTCAACCAGCATACGAAGTGGACCTTTGGGGCACAAAACAGCCACCAAATCTAGAAAGAGAAAAATAAAAAAGACACCCAATAAAATATATTGACTGAAATGTGTAAATGAGTACATGCTGGGGAGGACTTAATTTATTTTTACAAAAGGATGCTGGGAAAATATGGAAATACTTGCAGTTAAGCAACTAAAAAAAAGAGCAACCTAAACAAAATAAAATAGAATCCACAGAAGACTTGTGCAAATTACACTTTGGCCTCCTGCTGTGTGCTCAGTCTACAGTGTATGATCACTGGGGTCTAGACACGACTCCTCTTAGTTGGAAGGAAAGAGGCAGGAGGAGCAAGACAGAACTACTCTCGAGTAGTTCTCAATCTGTGACGAGCAGAACGGGAGGGAGTGCTTGTCAAATAACTCCACCGATAAATTACAAACGGACACTTGACTCGCCCTATGAGAGCAGAGTGGAGACAGTGCGGATGGGGTGCCGTGGTGGCACACTTGCCCAGCCCGGGAAGCCTGCACTCAGTCCCCAGCTCCACAAAGCAAGTACGCATAATGAAGGAACTTGCAATAAGAGGGCAACACATTTAAATAAAACGATAGCTTCTTTGATGACAAAGTTTCCATTTTTTCAGTTTCCAGTCAAATAGAGTACTAAGTTCACAAATATTTTAGGTATCAGAACATATGTGGTGCTAAAAATTGACCTATTTCATAAAAATAGCTCAGAGAGGAAGCAATACACCTAAATTATATCTGATTCTGACACCATTTTCTTCCATGAACTACAATTTTTCTTATTTTCTGTGTCATTTAAAAACATCAAGCAGGGAGAGCTAAGACTGTAAGGAGACTTGACAGCTGACGTCGCTGTCGTTCGGACGGCCTTCCGTGCTCATGTCCCTGTACAATAGTAGGAACAGCACAGCAGCAGCTCTCTCTCCCACTTGTCCACTTAGATCTGTTCAAGTGAGAAAAGGGAAATGTCCTGTACTTGCAACTAATGACATCTTCAGCTGGCTTAAAGCTGCCACATCCTGCCACTATTTTGTTTTATGACGTTTCCCCTTATAGAATTTTGAAATGAATAGATTCAGTTATTTTTAGGGCAATTGAAATGAATGAAAATTAATGTACTTAAAAGTTTGCAGAGCACTTCTGACAAAACATCTTGATGAGAGTCACTATATCTAAACACTGGGTACACAGCTTTTCTACATTCCGAAGACCCAAGCTCTGAGGAGGTCTCACCTGTGCTATGAGCAGAGGTTGAGGGTCATAGAGAGAATAATACGGGCTTAGAATTCAGAGTCTAGGCCAAGACACATGAGATCAGGCAAATATTTTACCTCTGTAACGTTCTTCAAGCTACTTAGCAATTAAAAAAACAAACAAGCCTGTGGTAACTACATGCTGACCTCTCAGGATGGTAGTTTAAATTACACTGTTTACCATGCTTCCTTGCACAGGAATTGGTTCTCTCCCATCACCACGTGGCTTCTGGAGACTGAACTCAGGTTGTCAGGCTTGGTGGTAAGAGCCTTCACAGGCTGAGCCGTCTCACTGGCTCAAAACTGGCCTTCCTGACCTCAGCTATGCAGGAACAGACGGCAGATTTACCAAACATTAGTAAGATGAGGTTACCATGGGGGTGAGGCACAGAGTATGTGACTTTCAGATCTGACTAGTTCTTGAGTAACCAACAGGACCAGCTGAGTTCTATTCCCACAGGCTACTCTCCATCAATTAAAGCGGATGACAGTTTCCAGTTACAGGTCACCACATACTTGCATGCTCTTTAGAATGGTGACCACTGAGTAATCCCTGAGAAGGGATCTCTTTTTGGCCTTCATGTGGGGCAAGAGCTGCAGGACAAAGCCAGTCCCACTGTTCCTCGTGACTAGAGTATTATTGTGACTTTTTCAGGACCCATGTCATAGCGGTAGTTAAAGAATTGGAATCTTTAGTTGTCCAAAAGCATGTTTACAATTTTTTAAATTTCAATTTCGATTATGCGTATGTATGTGTGTCTATATGGCTGTGTGTATGTGGGTGTCGTGAACTGAGCTCTGGTTCTCTGCAGGAGTAGTATGCACCCTTAACTACTGAGCCATCTCTCTAGTCCCAAAGGTTTGCTCTTATTATTGAAATGATAGGGTTTTTTGTTTGTTTTGTTTTTTGAGACAGGGTTTCTCAATGTAGCCCTGGCTTTCCTGAACTCTTCTGGAGACCAGGATGGCCTCAAGTTCAGAGATCTGCCTGCCTCTGCCTTCTGCACCACCACATCTGGCTGCAAAATGATAGGTTTTTATTGAGAACTTTTATGCCAGTTATTGTTGGGGGCACAAGGTCCTTGTACTCACAGAGAAGCACTAAGAACCAGAAATGTTAATCATATTCAATGGAGGAGATAAAAAAATCAAATGCCTGCAATTCCATCCAGAAAGCTGAGAGTGGATTTGTTAATGACCTAGTGACCTTTATCTGTGGCGGCAGACCACACCCTAATACCCCAGAATGATTATTCCAGACTCTTCCTTCCTTAGACCATCATACACTCTTAGCAGAGATGTCCCAAGTACTTTACGGCCTGCTGACCTCCATACTATCAGTCAGAGAGCACACTAGATTCCAGGCCTTTTAGCCACAGAACCCACTCTCAGGGTCACATGGACTGTGTAAAAGTCTCTATGTAATCACACCTTAAGCTTCATTGGACACCTGGAATTAGACTGATTGTTGCCTGGAAACCTTTTCCCAAAGTGTACTGTGTTCTAAATAAATTGACATTAGACTCCCCGAAGTCTGATCCAGGCTGATGAAGTCAATCTGCACCGGGTTTTCATTCTCATCTCTTTGTGGTTCGCTTCCGTGAATGACAGCCGCAGGGACCCCTCAAGTTACAGGGTCTACCCACAGGTCTTTCTGGGGACTTAACTTCAAAGAAAATAAACAAACAGGTACTGGGCTTCTGTTACCTCATTCTCAGATTTTGTTTTGTTTGTTTTTGAAAAAGGGTTTAAAGTGGCCCAGGTTGGTTTTAAACTTACTATTTTGGCTATGGATAACCTTGACACTGCTGGTCCTCCTACTCTGCCCCCGCCCCCACACACACACCCGAGTGCTGAGATCACAGGTGTGTGCACAACAGCTATCAGGAAAAAATTAATCTTGAAAGGGGTGATGCCACTCAAGTTGCTGTATGATTCTGATCTAAATGGATTGAGATGGGGCTGGAGAGAGAGTTCAGTGGTTAAGAGCACTGACTGCTCTTCCAGAGGACCTGGGTTCAATTCCCAGTACCCACATGGCAGCTCACACCTGTCTGTGACTCCAGTTCTAGGAGACCCAACACCTTCACTCAGACATACATGAGGCAAAATACCAATGCATATAAAATAAAAATAAATTATTTTAAAAAATGAATTGAGGAAGGGCTGAAAGGTGGCTGCTCTTCTAGAGGACCTAGGTTCAATTCTCAGGACCCACACAGCAGCTCACAACTGGATGTAAATCCAGTTCCAAAGGATACGACACCCTCTTCTGGCCTCTGTGGGCACAAGACATACATGTAGTATGTAGACATACTTACAGGCAAAACACTCATACACATGAAATAAAAATCTGAAAGAACAAAAATGAATTGAGGGCAGTGAGATGGCTCAGTGAAGGTATCTGCCACCAAGCCTGGCAATCTGAGTTCATTCAGTCCCCAGCACCTACATGAAGGAAGGAGACCATTGACTCTGGAAGTAGTTCTCTGACCTCTACACCCTTGCCCCCAAAAATATTATACAAAATTTTAAATAAACTGAACATTCCATGTGCGTCAGGTACTCTGCTAGCACGTCTCAGTATATGTTCAATTCACTGAACCCTGAACACTCATTCTCCACTTACAGGAAATCAAAACTCAATAAAACTATTGACAATAGATGTTATTTTTCTGTTTTGTTAACTGTGGTCTGGGGACTAAAGCCAGGGCCTCACATATGCTAAGAGAAAGAGTTTTGAATCTAAGTCTTCTGACCAGCAAACTATGGCTCCTCCCATCAATCCAGCGCTGAGTTAAAACTGGAAGTTGCAATAAACATTTTACAAGTCGTCACTCTCAGGGCTGGAGATGGGGCTCATGGCACAGTACTGGCCTAGCACCAACTAGTTCCAGGTACAGTCCTCAGCACTGTAAAAGGAAAAGCACTAAAGAGCTATGGGAAATAACCAGTAAGAGTTTCCTTAAATCAAGAGAACTAGAAGAGGAAGGAAAACACACCAGTGAGTATTTCTGTGATGAACAAAGTGTCAGTCTTGAGTTTTACCATATACTGAAATCACAGCCAAGATGAGCCACGCGGTCCACTCAGGGAGGTACTTGATAAATACCAGGGCCATCAGGGCACTGATCATAATAAGGTACGCCTGCTGCAGTCGAAGTGGGCCTTTCCAGTGAATGGCAATCATCCCCACCACACCAAAATTCCAAATCAGGAGTGCAACTGTAATGTAGTCCACAGCAACATTGTAGGTCTTAAATACTTCCCTGAAAAAGATTAAACAAGGATCTGAAGTGACTTATGTGCAATAATTCTCATGTACATATTGTTTAGAACTAAGATTCTGAAACATTAACTATTTAAACCCCATGTTTATGTTTTTACTATGCTGTACAGTTATTTATGTAACATCTTTCTTTAAAAAAAAATCACATTTCCTCAAGCAGAACTTATTTTAACAGGTACTACATTATCCACATTAATGAGTGAATTTTTACAGGTTATACCTGCACTTGTAAAAATAAGAACAAAAACTAAAAAGAAGTAAATCATATCACCTACAATACCATACTATATTGTATGAAATCCTAGTTTAAAGTATCTAAAACTAGAAAAAAAATGGACCAATAAGCTTTATAGCAGAAACATAAATATTTTCATAATGAAACTTAAGTTATCCATTACAAAACCTAATTTTTATACATATACACATGCACAGAATGGTGTGACACACTGTTGCTACAGAAACAAAGCATCAAACGCCAATCCCACTGATGAGAATCGTGTCTAAGAATATAGCTAGAAGCCGGGCAGTGTGGCACATGCAAACAAAAAAACAAAACAAGCAAACAAAAAAAGAACAGAGCTGGAGATTTATCTATTAATCTCTAGAAGGATGACTGGACTCTCATCATTCATTCATTCATTCATTCATTCATTCATTTTGGTTTTTCGAGACAAGGTTTCTTTGTGTAGCCCTGGTTGTCCAGGCTGGCCTAGAACTCACAGTCTGCCTCTGCCTCCCAAGTGCTAGGGTAAAAGACGTGCGCCATCACGCCCAGATTACCTTTCTTCTTATAAAATGCCTTTTATTTAGTGTCTCTGTGAGCTTGAGGAAGCTCACCCACTCTGGACTGACAGTTAGGGAGCCTGCATGGGACCGACCTAGGCCTTCTGCATGTGTGTGACAGTTGTATAACTTGGTCTGTTTGTGGAGCTCCTAGCAGTGGGATCAGGACCTGTCCCTGGTGCGTGAACTGACTTTTGGGAACCATTCCCCAAGCTGGGTTGCCTCACCCAACTTGATGCAGAGGGAGGAGCTTGGTCCTGCCTCAACTTGATGTGCCATGCTTTGTTGACTCCCATGGGAGGCCTGCCCCTTTCTGAATGGAGACAGGAGGAGTGGATGGGCAATGGGGGAAGTAGAAGGAGGTAGGGCAAGGGAATGGGAGGAGAGGGAGGGGAAACTGTTGTCAGTATGTGAAATTAATAAAATATAATAGAAGAATACAATAGAGTGTCTGTGTGGTGCCAGGATGAAATGTAAGGCCTCATGCATACTAAGCACATACTCCATCACTGATTTAGACCCCTAGCCCACTCTAATAAAAAGAATGCTTAGCACTCCGTGTGTGGTGTGTGTGGGTGAGCTTGCCTGTAAGGGCATATGTAGAGGCCAGGAGCTGACCTTATTTTTTGAGACGTCTCTCATTGAACTTGGTGCTTGTTGTTTCGGCTAGCCTGACTGGCCAGCAAGTCCATGGGATCTGTCTCTTTCTGTCTCCCACTGCTGGAGTTATGGGAGCTTGCCACTGTACCTGGCTTCTATGTGGGTTCTGGGTATCCAAACCCAGGCCCTCATGCTTGACCAGCACACACTGCCACATAAGCCAACTCCCCAGACCCTGCCTAACATTTTTAGATGAAGAAAACTACCATTTTAACTTCTGGAGAACAAAATCTATCATCTAAAGAGACTATAACCATGGGAGATGTCCTAAGTAGCTATAGAGAAAGAATATATTTAATCACAAATTGTGGGCCAAGAGGACTATCCAGGAAGATGATTTTTCTATTTTAAAATTCTAAAACAAAGTAAAATGACGAAATTTCTGAATGAGGTTGCAATGTATATTATACTAAACATTTCAACTCTTAGGGAGGTATGCATAAATTAATCTAAAGATGTATAACAAGTCTCCATCCCTTCTGTCCTACAGTTCTGCTCTCCAGGGAAAACACTGCAGTAGCATCTAGTTTATGTCATCCTTCCCCGTCTAATGGATACTTTTTATTTTCACACAGGGTTGAAGATGGGCCCCGAACTTCTGATCCTCTGCTGTACACCAGGGTCATGTGGTGGTAGAGCTGGAACCCATGGCTTTACGCATACTGAGCAAACATTCTAACAACTGAGCTACTTCTCCAGCCCCAAATACATGCATTCTGTATTATATATAAATGACAGTCTATTACATACAGTTCTATGACAAGGGTTTTTCTCTAAATAAATTATTGAAAATTTATGTGTATGAGTGTTTTGTCTGCATGTATGTATGTGTCCTGGTATGTGGACCTGGTGCCTGAGGAAGTTGGAAGAGGATGGTGGGTCCTGGGAACTGTGTTACAGATGGCTATGAGCCACCATGGGGCTGCTGGGAAGTAAACCTGGGTCCTCTGCAGAAGAGCCAGTGCTACTGACTGCTGAGACAGCTCTCCAGCCCTAGCTGTGAGTCTCCTTACTGCAAACAGAGCAGGACAATGCCCACGGAGGGGCTGCTGAGATAACTAATCGGTGGAAGCAGAGGACTGACCCCCAAGTTGTCCTCAGACTACTACATACACTGGGGCACGAGGTTCCCACCTCACTACTTGGCCAGCACGATGGCTCAGTGGGTGAAGGCAAGCCTGACTACCTTAAGTTTGATCCACAGAACCTGGCTGGGGTGGAAGGAGAAAATGGACTCCTAAAAGCTGTCCTCTGGCCTTTATTTGGGTGTTTGCACTCATGTACAAACAAATAATAATAAGTTTTTTTTTAAACGATATCCCTATCAATCAACTCATTTAAAAAAATGACTTATTTATTGTTATTTTCTGTGCATTTGTCTCTGTGAAGGTGTCAGAAGGCCTGGAACTGGAGTTACAGACAGTTGTGAGCTGCCATGTGGGTGCTGGGAATTGAACCCAGGTCCTCTGGAAGAGCAGCCAGTGCTCTTAACATCTGAGCCACCTTTCCAGCCCCCCAACTCATTTTTTATATTCCAGTTAAGACACAGTATGTGGAAAAAATGGTTAACTGAAGAGTAATTCATCAACAAGGTGCATAGCTCTAAGGGTAGTGATGGATGCCAGAGTGAATGAAAGGAGACCAAAACACTGTATTACTTACCCTAAGTAAATGAATGAAAAAAAGAACAGCAACAGCAGAGATGAAACAATAAGCCAGGCATGGATGACCTAGAAAGAGACAATTCAAACATAACCAACAGATCCCGTTTATTAGCCGTCACTATCCCTCTAACCTCTCTGTTCAGGTGTTTCCGAAAGACGGTAATGGGAGGGAGTATTAAAACTTTTATAAAATAGGCCAGGCATGGTGGCACATGGCCTTTAATCCATGTGAGCCTGAGGCTAGCCTGGTCTGCATATAGTGACCTATAGGACAGCCAGAGCTACAGCGTGAGAACTTATCTCAAAAAAACAAACAACAATAAAAAAAACCAAGAGATGGGAGTCTCTCTGTTTTCGTGGTATGTGAAATCAAGCTAAGGGAGTGAACAGAAAGGGCTGGCCTGGAGGAACCTGCAAAAGTGAGTGACTGGTAGGAAAGAAGGCAACAGATGAACATGATCACTACATTAAAAGCTGGCAAAGAAAAACTGCTGAGGGCAAGGGGGTAGGAGAAAGGTAATCAGTTCAATGTATATGTTCTCAGGATCCGAGCAGAATTATGTGTAAAGAAAAACAACCAACAAACCATGGGCCCAGTAAGCAATGACTTCTAGGCTGAAATACTGAACTGAAAGTTGTGTTTGGGATAGCAAGACAGCTTGGCTGGTAAAGGCACTTGCTGCCAAGCACGACAGTAGAGTTGGATCCTCTTGTATGGAATTATTTCCCTCTGATCTGAAACGTTCCCTTAAGAGGTGGGTGATGGCCGGGTGGTGGTGGCACATGCCTTTAATCCCAGCACTCAGGATGCAGAGCCAGAAGGATCTCTGTGAGTTCGAGGCCAGCCCGGGCTACAGAGTGAGATCTAGGACAGCCACCAAAACTACACAGAGAAACCCTGTCTTCTGTTTGAAAACCCCCCCCCCAAAAAAAACAAAGCAAGAGGTGGGTGATCATGAACCACAGAAAATAAGTCAAAGGCCACATATCTGAGAGAACAGAACTTGCAGATTCATAGGGGCTACCCTCCAATAATATAAAAAGGAGTAAACAATTTGAAGGCATGGTGGGTGAAGATTCTGACGAGCCCAAGTACAGAAAGAAAGATATTTGGAGAGCGGCCCACAAACTGTGCAGGGAGCTCCAGGGCTGCAGCTCTGAGAATCGTCACCTATGCTGGGGTGGCCTTCTCAGTGACACATCTGCTTTGGAATCATTGCTGTCCCTTGTAAGCAACCTCTCCATATACTACTGTTAGTGACCCCAGTAAAAACTCACTGGTTCACTAAATAGATACTGGCTTGGTATGTCATGGGTTCCCTCTCTGGGGTGAGCAGATGTGTGTTGTAGGAGAAGTCTGTCACACAACAAGGAAGGAAAGAACTTACTCCTGCAAACTTTTCCACATATGAGCCATGGTACATACATGCCTACATAATACATACATACCTGTACATACACATACAGACATACACTAAGTAAACATAATTTTAGAAGTTTTTAAAGTTGTATCTGAGGGTACAAAATTATGCCTGAGATGAAATGATTTTCTTTTTTTTTTCTTTTTTCTTTTTGGTTTTTCGAGACAGGGTTTCTCTGTAGCTTTGGAGCCTTTCCTGGACCAGCTCTGTAGACCAGGCTGGCCTCGAACTCACAGAGATCCACCTGCCTCTGCCTCCCGAGTGCTGATGATTTTCTTTTTTAAAGATTTATCTTCACTTTATGTGTAAGCGTGTTCTCCCTGCATGTGTTTGTGCATGCAGTAAGTGCATGTGTGCCTGGTGCCCCAGGAGCCAGAAGAGGTTGTTGGATCCCCTGGAACTGGAGTTAAGGACGACTATGAGCCGCAATGTAGGTGCAGGGAACTAAACTCACATCCTCTGAGAGAGCAGCCAGTGTTTCTACTGATGAACCATTTCTCCAGCCCTACTAGGATTTTCTAAGAAACCAAGGAAAGGAGAAATTCCAGTGCCTGGGACTGGGGTTGATGAGCTTTAGGGACTGCAAAGGAATATAACAAAAGTCAGAAAGCACAGTAAGAGAACAGAAGCCAATGGCAAGAAGGTCCAGAAAAGTTAAGTTCTGCCGGGGCAGCAGATATAGCCAGGAAATACTGTCGCACATGGGCAGTTTCCACGGGGCACAAAAAGAGAAGGCACAGATGTCAGGAGTCGAGCACTAGAGTGGAGAGGATTTGTACATGATGGCAGTCACTCAGAGAGAGAGAGAAAAGGAGGAGGGAGGAGAGGCTGAAGGTTGGCCCGCATCACTGCTGCGCCTTCTCCCTGTGCCCAGTGGCCCAGGCAAGAGACCAATCACATAAATGATGCTGACTGTTCTCAGGTGCGCTGGCCAGTCAGTCACTGCTGAGTTCAGCAACAGCATTTGAAGGCGGCTTTATGGGACACTTAAATCGTATAGTGCTATTTGTCAGGAAGGATAGACACAAAAGCCTTAGGGCACATCCCTTTGGAATGCCACAGGCACAATATAAACTGAAATACTGAAACCACATGATTTTTTTTTTTTTTTTTTGAGACAGGGTTTCTCTGTGTAGCCCTAGCTGCCCTGGAACTCACTCTGTAGATCAGGCTGACCTCAAACTCACAGAGGTCTGCCTGCCTCTGCCTCTGCCTCCTGAGCTGGGATTACAGGCATGTGCCACCACCGCTGTGCTACATGATCTTACATGAAAACATTTGTTTCTCAGTTATGTCTTCTTTAAACATGCTCCAGAATGAAAGGAAAAATAGCCAAAACTTAGATCCAAATACAAGGCACTTTTTTTTTCTTTACTAGACCAAGTCAAGTACATAACAAGACAAGAAGGCTGTGGGGCAGCTTGTGAGGCAAGTCTTCACAACCCCGAGGCCTGGATATCTAGAACCCAAGAAAAAATGGAGAAAACAAGTTATCCTCTCAACTGTGCATGAAGACTCTGGCAAGCACAGGCCTGCTCTCTCTCCCTCCCTCTCCATCTCCATATCCCCCCCACCCCCACACACAAAGTCCCAACCTCTCCTCCTCACATATATAATAACAACAAGTCTGGAAAAAGAGGACAGTCGACAAGCAGGTCAAGGCGGAACCCGAGCGGCCTCCTGTGCTCACCTTGTAGCACCTGTATTTATAGAGGACCACCAGGAGGATGGTCATAACCACGATGACGGTGATCATGATGGCAGCGTTCAGAATCGAGTGCAGGGCTCTTTGGCCTACGGTTTCAGTGTCTTCCGTGAATGGGGTGTAGATTCTAGAGCGAGGGAGGGAGGGAGGGAGGGAGAAAACAACAGTACAAGAAACATTAACAGTGTTAATGGTATCTCAAACCACATGCTCCCTTTAAAAGGTTCTTCATTGTGAGGTCTTTGATTTACTGACTGCCTTAAAATGTACCTTTTGCAGTTAGTCAACTAAGAATTTTTTTTGTTTGATTAGTTTTTTGAGACAGAATCTAGTAAGTAACCCCAAGCTAGCCTGGAACTCACCATGCAGCCCAGGCTGTACTTGAACATGTGACCTTCCTGTCTTTGCTTTCCAAGTGTGGGGATTATAGGACTGTACTACCCTGGCTCTAACTAATACTTTTTAAAAATACACACATATATACTATTATTTTAAACTGTATGTGCATGTGAGTGCCTGCACACATGTGTAGATGTCCATGAAGGGCAGAGGCATCCAATCTCCTGGAGCTGTAATTAAAGGCAGTTATGAGCTGCCTGATGTGGGTGTTATGAATCAAACTCAGGACATCACAAGAGTAGTACACCCTCTTAACTGCTGTGCCATCTCTCCCTACCTCTAGCTAAGAATGTTTAACCTAAGAAAAAACAGCTCTCCTCTAAAATAACTGCTTCAAAGTAAAAGGAAATAGCCAGACTCTGGAGAGATGAACTCATACATGAGACAGACACTTGCTCCATCTAGTGGATGATTTGTATTGAACTAGTCATCTCACCCAGTTTTCTCCAGCGCTCATTAGAATCTGTTAAATAAACTCCCCAGGCTGAACATCATCATCAGAGGGAAGTGACAGGGTTGGAACTATTGTCTTTTATCTGTAGAGTGATTACAACTGGAGTTATCCTCTCCTTGTTTTTCATTTACATAAAAATACCTTTATTCCTGGTGCCAAGGCTCTTGGCCCAATGGCTTTCCTTCTGCCCCTTATAGCAGGTGTGGTCATGAGACTAAATAATGGCCAAGGAACTTTGAATACGTGTTATAAGGAAGTTCTTGAAAGGAGTGCCCTCTGCTAAGTGATGACTATGTCCTTCTCAACTCCCTCCTGCTGTCTGAATGAAGGCTGAGGCTCTAAGTCTGGACCCCGAAGGAACCTAGAGGACAGAAGTGGAAGAAAGGAGGCAAGGTGCTTCATGAATAAAAGACCAGTAGACCAACCTACTGGCACTACTCTGAGGGAGAAAGAAAGCAAAGTCTACCATTGGAGTCTCTTTAACAGGGTCATAAAGCTGGGTTGGTGGCACACACTTGGAATCCAAGCACTCAGGAGGCTGAAGCAGGAGGATGGAAAATCTGTGGCTAGCCAAGACTACACAGTGAATTCCAGACCAGCCTGCGAGACAGTGAAAACAACTAGGAAGGATCTAGTTCTAGAAGAAGATGAAGGTAGTTAGAGTTAGAGATTGAACAGTCAAGCCAAGAGGAGAAGGACCGTAAGAATTTTGTTGTTTTCAGACAGACTGGCCTGGAATTTGCATAAAGCAGAAGATGGCCTTGAGTTCCTGACTGTTCCTTCTCCACCCTCAAGTGCTAAGATTACAGGCATATGCCACCATGCTTGTGTCTCAAACACCACATGCTGATCCCCCACATCCAGGCTTCCTCAATCTCTAAACTCCCATGAGCCATTTCCCAAGTGCTAGAATTTCAGGCTCATGCCACCACGACTGGGTGAAAAGTAAGCATTCAATTCAAAATAGAACAACAACAAAAAGGCTCCTGCATTCCAGGAGGAAGAACGATGGCCCCAATGGTCCTGAGACAGGAAAGAGTACTGCCACCCTGTTCAGTCCCACGTCAATTCAACCCTACCCATGACCGCACCCTAGGAATAATTCCACAGCCTTCTTTTCGTCACTTCACATCAAGTACCCAATTACCATCATCTCCACTAGCCCAGCCATCAGAAAAGACGGATCTACTGTGCTCTGTGACCACAGAGGTCTCAAGAGGATAACAACATGCTACGATGTGGAAAAGCCACACTGGCCTTGAGAATGAAACACTATACATACAGCTGTCCGTCTTTCCGGGTATAGAAGCTGACTGATTTGATGGTGGCCACGACTACCACCATACAGAGGGTCACGGGGACAAAGAGCATGATGACATGCTTGGCTCCATATTTCAGTGTCAGCTCTTCATCTTCGTCCTCATCTTGTTCCACCACCTGCCGTGAGTTACTCTGGGGTCGACCGTTCGACACCGGCTCCGGGTTGTCCAGTGTCCGTCTGTCATGGTGCTGCTGCCGTTCCTGACTGTCGCTCTAAAAGGCACAGAAAAACCACTCAGTAAATCAGACTCTTGGCACAGCCACGGCATTCTGTACAGTAACGGGCCGTCAGTACTTAGCTAGCTTACAGACAGTGTACTGTTCTTTCTAGGGTTTCTCTGTATAACCTTGGTTGTTCTGGAACTGCTTCTATAGACCAGGTTAGCCCCAAACCCACAGAGATCTGTCCACTTCTGCCTCAAGCGCTATGATTCACTATTAACAAGACTTTAAATTATACATAGTGATGTTCAAGATATCTCTCTGTATCCTTTCTCATACTGCCACATAAGACTAAAATCATTTAAAAATATTTAGTTGAAATAAATTCTCCCAGTCAGGCTAATGGCTCATGCCTTAAATCTGGCACTTGAGAGTTCATGCCGGCCTATTCTATGCAGTGAGTTCCAGGCCAGCCAGCATTACACAGGGGAACTCTGACTCAAAAACAAAACGAATAATCAAGCAATCTCATGGACAGCAAATGGTCTTATACAATTCTGACATTTCATGTCCTCACCTTCCCAACCCTCACTGAGCCTTATCCAGCAGAGAAAACACGGCCACTAGATGAATGGACAAGGAGTTTACAATCTTCTAAGATCCCACTGTCCTTAGTTAAACCCAGGCAGGGGTCATCTTGTTATGTTCATTTCTAGTCTATGCTTAGGGTTAACAGCCCCTCTTTCTTTTGTCTGTGATGCAGGAGACTGAACCCAGGGCCTCATACCTCATACATCCTCAGCAGGTGCTCTGCCATTACCACGCCACAGTCTCAACTCTTGGCTTTACTGTAATTCTGTGTGTACATGCATGTACATGCATGCATGTGTGTGTTTGTCTGTGTATGTACAGGTGCAAACGTGGGTCCTCAGGCCTGGAGGCATGTGCCCTTATCAATGATCCATCTCATCGATCCCTGCTTTATTTTCTTATTTTTCAAGTTTTACTTTTATTTTGGTATTTACTGTTCATTTGTCAATGGTAAAATGACTGAAAAGAGCATTAACAGAGCGGGCGAGATGGCTCAGGGGGCAAAGGCTGGCAAACCCGACCATCTAAATTCAGTTCCCTGAGACTACATGATGGGAGGGAAGAGCCAACTCCCACCGTTAATATAGTCACTGTGGTAAGTGAAGACTGATTAAGCCAACTTCTCTCAGGATGATGATTTGAAAACAAGCTACCCTCAAATCTCAGTTCCAACTACAGAGTGTGCATTACTGTGGAGTATTACGACCATTCATTAAAAACACATTCCATGGGCAAGATGACTCAGCAAGTAAAGGGACCCGCCACCCAGTGAAGCAAGCCTGACAAGCTGACTTTCATCCCTGGAACTCATGGAAAGGTGGAGGAAGAACCAACTCTACAGCGCTGTCCTCTGACCTCCACATGCATGCCACGCCACGCCACGCCACGCACGTTCACACACAGCGCAGAGTAATACTAATACATCCCACGTTGAGTAACAACATCCAACTAGTCCTGTGAAACAGGAACTATGACCTGTGTAAACGTTTAATTTCCAGCCCCTCTGTTTTACTTTTTTACTTCTTTACTTCACTTGAGCATTCCCATCTGTGGTGGTGTGAATGAAAATGTCCCCACAGGCTCAGATGTTTGAATACTTGGTCCCCATGATGGTGCTGTTTGGGAGATTTAGGAGGTGTGGCCTTACTGGAAATGGGGGGGGGGGTAGGGTTTGAGTTTTTAAAAGCCTCTCCATTCCCAATGAACGCTCTCTCTGCTTCCAGCTCCAGCCACGAAGTCTGTCTGCTGCCATGCTTCCCTGCCATGACGCTGACAGACTCTAACCCTCTGGAAGCATAAACCCAAATAAACCCTTTCTTCTATAATTTGCCGTGGTCATGGTGTTTTATCATAGGAACCGAAAAGTAGCCAAGATACCATTCCATAAGTCATCAGGAGACTCTGACTACCTCCCAGGTACTCTCCTGTGGCAACACTGAAATCAGTAAGCCTAGACTCTGAGCTGGGCGTGGTGGGGCACACCTACAGTTCTAACTACTCAGGAAGCTGAGGCAGGAGAAATGTAAGTCTGAAGGCAAATGTGGCAAGCCCCGGTCTCAAAATAAAATTTAAAAAGGTAATGCAGCTCAGTGGTAAAGCATTCACCTATCATGAGCGAGGCCCTGGGCTCAAACCCAGTACCACAAAGAGGGTCCTGGCTCTAGACCCTCTGCTCTTTAAAAAGTTCCTGCTGACTGTAGGGACAGGTCTTAAAAAAACTTTATTTGCCCTATCAGACTTGAGACTTTATCCTGTGAGCAATACAAAGTCATAAAGACTAAAGCACATGCAGAATAATAAACTTAGAAAATACAAACAGATAATACTAGGCTTCTATTTTCCCAGAGAAGGAAGTCATCAAGCCATCAGCTAAAACTATGATGTCTGTGTTTAGCAATACAATTCTGTCCAACCTGATGGGTTAATGTTCACCATGAACTAAAATAGATGTGACTTTCTTGGCACCACAGCCCTAGCTAGCATCAGTCTGCATGAACAGTTTAATTAGGCTAAAGTTGGTATGACAGAGATTAAGAACTCACTCCTGCACTGGATATTCTGATTGATGAAGAGCATGACCCAACCCTGCCCTGTTTCAAGCTGAAAATAGGAGAGTGTGGTTTAACTTAGCAGTGAATAATTGTTTCTCTCTCTCTCTCTCTCTCTCTCTCTCACTCACTCACTCACTCTTTCTTTGTATTTGCCCCTGGTCTTTGTATTTTCAACTTTTAGAAAGGTGCAATGTATTTTAAAGGTTAAATGGTTTTAAAGTAAGAAAATGTGAAAAAGTGTACAACCAGTTTCTCATTTTCTTGTTTAAGATTAAGGTTTCTCACCAGTCAGTGGTGACACATATCTTTAATCCCAGCACCTAGGAGGCAGAGACAGGCAGATCTCTGGCACCCAATGTGGGGCCCGAATTTCCACATAGGGCCTGAGGAAACTAGAAGAAACAACAACAAAATGGATGGGGCTCCTTTGAGAGGAGCTGCTGTGCAGCCAGCACACTAAGGAAGAACAGCACACTAAGTAAAAATACCTGCCACAGTGAGGACACCAACTTTCTAGAGTTGGGGTAGTTGAATGCCGCTCCCAGTTAAACATTCAACCAGGCCCACAGGCTTAAGGCTGAGGAGCGGGCAGAGCCAACCACAGGGCAGAGGCCCTAGCTGCTGCTTAGCCGTTTGGCTCATGAGGTCAGAGAACGGTACAGGTACACAGTGAAACAAGTCCAGACTGAAAAAACGTTTTAAACGTGTTACAGTGTGCATAGGTCTTGCGGGCTGCAAGAATATATTACAGAGATTCAGCTGTGTATTAAAGCTATACCTTGGCCAGTCAAGGGTCCTGTCAAGAGGCAAGCCATTTATTATGAATATTTGGTGCTATCCAGCCTTTAACATTCCAGCTGTCTTCTACTGTGAAATTCCTGCGTGCTCAAATATTTTCAGACCTGCTGAACTTCTAGGTCACTTCCCTGCTGGAGCCAGTACCTGGGTAAGGTCACATAAGCAAAGACAAGCTGGCAGAGATGCATAGCTTTGTTTCTTGTGCAAATGAAGCTCAGACCATCCCCCTGATCAGAGGCTCTCCAGAGCAACTGACTGAGAACAAAACAAGTTTTTACATATCAAGGTGAGAGGTAGAATAACATTCCTGAGGAGGCAGAGAACCCTGTGCCCAGGGAAAGAAAGGGCAGGCATTTTCTGTGGAAACAGACAGAATGGCATGGCAAGAGAGAAGAGAGGTAGACAGAGGTTCCATAGAGGGTAAGCACATCTCGGGTAGAGTTTTCTGAGTGCCAGGAGTAGAGAGTAGTAGATGAAGAAAGAGGATACAGAGGACGAAGATGAGGCTGGAAGCATAGTTTAGTTCTTAGCAGGACTATGAGCTGGGGAACTGGATGGAACTGTAGTTATGGAGACAGGATTTCATCCCAGAGAAATAAAGTAGACAGATATAGAGCATGGTATGTCTAGAGTTCCTGCCTTGAATGCCTGGTGGAGCTATAGCTGAATTGATAGAATTTTATCTTAGAGGAACAAAGTTAAGAGACCTAAGAACATAGTGTACATAGATTTTTCCCCCCTCAGATATCCCACGCTGGATATAGCTAAACCCTGGGATCCCTGGGTACATAGGTGCTTAAGAAAGAAAAGAAGCTAGGCGGTGGTGGCGCACGACTTTAATCCCAGCACTTGGGAGGTAGAGCCAGGCAGATCTCTCTGAGTTCGAGGCCAGCCTGGTCTACAGAGCAAGATCCAGGACAGGCACCAAAACAACACAGAGAAATCCTGTCTCCAAAAACAAACAAACAAAAAAGCTGAATAGCCAATAGTAAGGGAGAAGGTATAGGCGGAACTTTCAGGCAGGGAGAGTAAGTAGGAGGAGGAATTTAGGCTTGGGAGAGAAAGAAAAGAGAAGACAAAGAGATGCCAGGGGCTGGCCAGACAGACAGACACGGTGGAAGCAGGAAAGTAGGACATACAGTATGAAATAAAGGTTAAAAAGCCCCGAGGCAAAACGTAGATGAATAGAAACAGGTTAAATTAAATAAAGGAGCTAGTGGGACAAGCCTAAGCTAAGGCTGAGCATTCATAATTAATAATAAGTTTCCATGTCTTTATTCGGCAGATGGTTGGCGGCCCAAAGAAAAGTCCAACTACAGATCTCTATGAGTTCAAGGCCAGCTTGAGCTACAGAGTGAGTTCCAGGACAGCCAAAGTTACACAAAGAAACCCTGTATCAAAAAGACAAAAACAAAACAAACCCAAAATACAGAACAAAACAATCTTAAAAAAATAAACTATATTCAAGTCTTTTACCACTTTTCTATTACATAAACTTGTTTCGGTTTCTAAGTATTAATTACTACTTTTGTTGCAGTGGGGGAAAGAGAAAAATCTAAGTCATGTGCAGACAGGACACTGGGATCAGGAAGAAAGCAGTGAAACTAGACAGACAGGTCCTGTTGTCCTGAACTACTCCGATACAAGGGACACAGACAGGACTGCTACAGTCTGGGGTCACTCTGCAAAGAATAAACAGGGAGTAAAGAAGCCTGGGATGGAATTACTTTGGGGCAGTTCGACACCAGAAAGCCAATCCAGGTGGATGAAAAGATTTAAGGGTCTGTTGAACAGTAAGGCTACCAACTTAGCACCTCAGGGTTTTCTAAACCCTGCACCTGCCAAGAAGATTCTGGCCCATCCAGGTCCTAGAAGATATCTGTAAACCCTTGGAATATCCTATTAGGACTGTTAATGAGAAGCTTTGGGACACATCAGCAATGGAGACTGTGGTGATATTTTATTTGTGCTTTAATAAAGCTTGCCTGGAGATCAAGTGGAAAAGGCCAGCCTTTTTCAGTAAACAAGTGAAGTCAGGTAGCACACCACCTTAATCTGATCACTTATCAGGCAGGGTCTCTGTGTGTTCAACCCATATTAGGGGACACAGCCAAGCGTGGTGACACACGCCTTTAATCCCAGTGCCAACCACAGAGACCTGGAGGTCTGTATAGATAGACAGACAGTGACAAGGAAGTGAGGTAGCTGGGCTAAGTTAGCCAATGAGAGGGCAGAACAGCAAGGCAATAAAGGCGTGGGTAAGACAGGAAGTAGCTCGCATTTGGAAGCTGCAGAGTTGGTGAGGTAAGGTTGGCTGGTGGCTTTCCCTATTTCCCTGATCTCTCTAAGGCTTTCAACCCTATATTTGGCTCCATGCTTTTTATTTAATAAGACCATTTAGAAATCCGTCTACAGTAGACTGTTACCTATGCTGAGGACAGTGTCAGCTTGGCCTCTGAAGGGGAAGAACTAAGGCAGTCATGTTTGTATGGACCATTACCAACAAAAAGCCTGGACACTAGAGTTTGTTTCCCTGGTTGAAAATATTCCAAGTGTGTTGTTGCATGCCGTAGCCAGGAGAATTAATCACTGTCTGCACAAATCCACTGGAATCCCATGCAAGTGTCCTCTGGCCTGCCTGATGTGCTTTCTTCTATTGCCAATGATAATCTGTATTCTTTCACGCTAATCAACTGTAACAGTGAACACAACAGTTTTCCT
>CABHPQ010159918.1:48320-66336 GCA_902168405.1 Peromyscus aztecus
AAAAAAAAAAAAACGCATCAGAGGAACAAGCAGTAGAGTGAACAGGTAACCTACAAATACAAGAAACTATTAGCAAATTCCATGTGCAGAACATATCAAAGCTTATCTCACAGCATTAGCATAGCCATCATCAGAAAAAAAAAAAATCTCACAAAATAGAGACCAGGTGTAGCTCAGTCTGGAACGCTTGCCTAGTTAGAGCAAAGCTAGGCAAGAAAAACCAGCTCCAGACACCAAACAGGAAGTAACAAGCAGTGGTGAGGTGAAGAAACTATGACCTTTGTACTTTATTATCTGGAACATAAAATGGCACACTTACTAAGGAAAGCAACAGGTAGATTCCTGAGGGGGTTAGCCATGGGTGGGCACAGCCCTGTATTCCCTGTACTCAGGACACTGAGGCAGGAGGACAGCAAGCTTGAGGCATAGCAAGACCCTGCTCAAATTAATTAAAAATAGCATATGATCTTGTGACTCCATTTGGATATATATACTAAATTACTAAGTTGAAAACAGGATCTTAGGAGATATACTCCCATACTCCCAGAAGCACATTATCCTCTATAGACAGGAGGCAGACGTCTCACAGCCCGAATGATCACTGGCAACTGGATATCAAGTAAAAATAAAAAACAATCGAAACATGCAACAGAGCACTACATGGCCTTAAAGAAACCCTAACCAGACAAGGTGGTGCACAGCTGTAGTCCTGGCTACATTGGTAAGGAGAGAGAGGAGGGAGAAGGAAGGAAAAAATAAACGATAAACAAGAAAATCCTTTCCTGTTCTATAATGTGGATGAGTCCTGAGAACACTATGCTAAGTGAAATCAGCAAGCCACAAGAAGCCAACCATTAAAGCAGTCACACCGAGAAACAGAAAACATAACCGTCATTGTGCAGGTGGGGAGACAGTTCAATGGATACTTAGGTTCTGCAAGATGAAAAGGCTCTAGAACACAATGTAAATGTGCTTAATATTAAACTTGAGTAAAAAATGGTTAAGATTGTAAATGTAAACTGTGTGCTATTTACCACAATTGAAAATTTTAATTAAAAGACCTAAAAAAAATGAAATATACTACTCATACAATGGAGAATGGTATTATGAAGATATCAATTCCACAAATCCTCTATAAAACATATGAATGGATTCAATGCAATTCAAACTGCCAGTTGACCTTTTAAAAGAAAGGATAGGAAAACTGATAGGAAAAAAACACTAAGGATTTAAAATAAACAAAATAGACCAGCTGGCCTTGAACTCAGAGATCTGCTGCCTCTGTCTCCTTCATGTTGGGATTTAAAGGTGTGCACCATCAGACTCAGTTGATTAAAAAAAAAACCAAAACCAAAATAACAACCAGTTTGTTAAGTAGTGACATCAAAACTTATATACAATTACAGTAATAGTGGAAATGTACCACTGGTGCAGAGAAGAGTGACCAATGGGACAGAACAGAGCCCAGAATCTCTGAAGGGATGTGTGTCAGGGTGCAAAGACACTTTACTGCAAACAACAGTCTTCTTCAAAACACAGTGCTGATACAGCTGAACGTTCACATGCAGGAAGTCGGAACTCTGACCCACACATACTGGGTTACCATATACAAAGCCAACTTAAACTGGAACACAGATCAAAATGAAATCTGTCTTTGAGCCTGGGTTGTCTAGGCTTGCCTCAAGTGATTCTCCTGTCTCAGCTTCCCAAATAAGTAGCTGGGATTACAAGTGTGTGCCATGATGCCCAATAACAGATAAATGTAAAACATAAAACTATAAAGAAAAAAAATGTGGGGCTGGAGAAATGGCTTAGAGGTTAAGAGCACTGACTGCTCTTCCAGAGGTCCTGAGTTCAATTCCCAGCAACCACATGATGGCTCACAACCATCTGTAATAAGGTCTGTTGCCCTCTTCTGATCATACATGCTGTATACATAATAAATAAATAAATCTGTTAAAAATTTAAGAAAAAAAAATGTGGACAAAAACTTGGGACAGGGTAAAATTTCTTATCTAATAACACACACACAAAAGCTCACACACATACACACCCCAAAGACAAAAAGTATTTCTTCAATATCAAAACTGCTGTGCAAAAAGCACCATTACTAAAAAGAGAAGGCCAAGATTAGGAAAAATATTTTCAAGGTATATATATTATAACTTACATACCCAGAATATAAAGAGTTTTCACAACTTGGTAATAAAAAAACAATTTACTTGAAAAACCAGAAACCAACCACCCAAACAAATCAATTTAAAAATAGGCAACAAGGGTTGGGGATTTAGCTCAGTGGTAGAGTGCTTGCCTAGCAAGCACAAGGCCCTGGGTTCGGTCCTCAGCTCCGGAAAAACAAAACAAAACAAAAACAAAACAAAACAAAAACAAAACAAAACAAAACAACAAAATAGGCAACAAATTCTGACACTTCACCAGAGAATGTAGCACCAGTGTGACACACATAAAAACAGTCAACACCATTGCTCACTAGAGACAGGCAGAGTCAAGCCTCAAATACTACCACATACCTTTTAGAAGGACGCAAAGCTTAGGGCTCCTTGAGTGCTGACAAGGATGGGTGACCCAGGACTCACAGACACTGATGGGAACCCACTGTGGACTGGTGGAAACTCAGCACAGCCTGCAATGCTGGGTTATGTTCTGCCCTTAGGCCTTTACCCGGGATAAATGAATACACGTCCATTTAAAGATTTGTAACTGAATATCCTTAACACCTTATCTGTAGTATGTCAAACTAAAAATCCCCCCAATACTGAAGCAGCAAATGACCAAAGAACTACGCATAAGCACACAATGGGATCCAACTCAGTAACAGAAAGGAGACTATGGACAAAATACCCACTAACTTCAATATGCTAGTGGAGAAGGCAGACAAAAAGTCTGTACGAGTCTATTTATGTTTGATAAGAGCTTAGTCTTTAAAGTCTGAGCCATCTCTCCAGCCCAGCAGGATTCTATTTATATAAACTTCTAGAAGAGTGAAACCAGAGTGCAGTGACAAAAATTTGGTTGGTTGTTGCTGTGCGTGAAAGAGCAAGAGGAAGAACACAAAGGAACTTGAGGCAACTTGGGAGTGATGTGGTCTGTTCATTATCTTGACTATGGTGGAATTTTAAGAGTATTTATACATGTTCAAAGTCAGCACATGGAACACTCTGTGTATAGTTTATCATATGCCAATTATACCACAATAAAGCCATTCTTAAAGACTGTCAGTCAGGCCGGGCATTGTGGCGCACGCCTTTAATCCCAGCACTCGGGAGGCAGAGCCAGGCGGATCTCTGTGAGTTCGAGGCCAGCCTGGGCTACCAAGTGAGCTCCAGGAAAGGCGCAAAGCTACACAGAGAAACCCTGTCTCGAAAAAAACAAAAAACAAAAAAAACAAAAAAAACAAAAAAACAAAAAGACAGTCAGGTACAGTGGCACATGCTTATACACGATGTTGAGGCCAGTCTGGGCAACACAGCAAGGCCCCATCAGAATAAACTGAGCATAACGGCACTCACCTGTAATCCCAACACTTGGGAAACTAAGGCAAAAGATTTGTGTGTCCAGTCTAAATTATACAGTATGATTGATTCTTTTAAAGTAAATGAAATAAAATTTAAGCATTTTTTAAAGGGATTTTAAAATTTACTTTGAGTTCCAGTATAGCCAGAACTACATAAAGAGACTTTATCTCAGAAGGAAAAAAAACAGCTTTCAAAACTGTTAAAATGAGGAGATGATACTAAAAATACTTAGGGGTTTCCAAAATTAAGAATCTTGTTAGCTACTAAAATGATTAGACATAGACACAGAAAAGATAAAACAAGATTATTTACAAACTGGTAATTATTGAAACTTAAGTACATTTCACTTAGGGCTTTATTATTATATATTTCTGACACTGTTTAACTTTTTCCAGGCGGTGGTGGCGCACACCTTTAATCCCAGCACCTGGGAAGAAGAGGTAGGCGGATCTCTGTGAATCTGAGGATAGCCTGGTCATAAAGCGAGTTCCAGGATGGCCAGAGCTGTTACATAGAGAAACCCTGTCTTAAAACACCACACCCCCAGGCCAGGTGGTGGTGGGGCACGCCTTTAATCCCAGCACTCGGGAGGCAGAGCCAGGCGGACCTCTGTGAGTTCAAGGCCAGCCTGGGCTACAGAGCTTCATGACAGCCAGGGATACACAGAGAACCCTGTCTCGAAAAACAAAACAACAAAACCTTTTTTTAAAAGTATACCTTTTTTCTTTATTAAGAAATTTATTTATTTTACATACCAACCACAGATTCCCCCCCTTCCCTCTTCCCACTGCCAACAACAAAAACTTAAAAAGGAAAAGTCAAAAAGAAGAGTCAGGTATGGTGATGAATATCTATAATCCCTGCATTTGGAGGCTGCAGCAGAAAGATGGCAAGGCTGAAGCCAGTCTGGACTACATCACAGGACTGTACCTCAAAGAACACCATGGTAATTACCAACTGCTTCTCCAAACTACAGCCAGATACCCAGTGCTTTTGTTAGAGCTGCCCGAATACCTGATTTATATGATAATTTAGAACACAGAGACTTCAGTTATTTGTAGATTTGAAGACTTGTTCTTTTTTTTTTTTCAGAAATAGGTGAACCATTACTCAATTAGACCATCTTCTAGTCAACAGTCCATACACACACAGCCAATCAACGGCCTCAACAAACATGAAAGTATGTTGGGTAGGGTGGGGGTGGGGGGGTGGTGGATGGAAGGAAGGAAGGGAGGGTGTGGGTGGGTGGGGAAACCATAAAATCTCCACTGAACTCTTGTGACAGACAGGCCATGCTAGCTGTTCTACTAAACAGACAGGTCATGCTAGTTGTTCTACTAACCAGGGCAGATCTGAGATAGGCTACACGGGCATAGGAAAAAAGGACAGACAAACTGCTGGTGGCTTAGAGACTAATGCAACCACAGAGCTGTGTTTTATCTATCACATCACTGCTCAAACTGACTGGGACCAGCATGGCAACCCATACTCTGCTTTTTTAAAATGGATTCCCATTCATTTAGCCTTGCAAAACTGGCTGCTCCCATCATGCATCTACTGCCAAGACACACCCAAAAACTTCATAAGGACAAAAAAAAAAAAAAAAACGGTAAGAAACCCTACAGAGGAGGAACCCAACCTACTTGGATTCCTATCTGGACAAACCCCCCATTTAATCCAGGAACAATCCCCTTCCATTAAGGCTCACCCATGAAATAAACTACCCAGAATTCTCCCGAGACGCCTGCACACTCCGAGTGTACTTCTGCTCTAGAGTAAAACTTCCTTTCAGTTCCATACTGTCTCATCTCAGCACCACTGGGTGGGCAGAGATCTCAATCTGGTGTCTGTCTCTGAGACGTCTCAAGCCTCCACCACAGGCAACAGATCTGCTCAGTGTGCTGAGAAACTGGGAACTACCAAACATTTGTAAACAAAGTTGTTGTTTTTTCCCCCAAGACAGGGTTTCTCTGTATAACAGCCCTGGCTGTCCTGGAACTAGCTCTGTAGACCAGGCTGGCCTCAACTCACAGAGATCCACCTGCCTCTGCCTCCCAAGTGCTGGGACTTTATGTTCACAAAAGAGAACACAGGAGCTAAGGCTGGCAATACACACAGTTCCAAAAGTCTGTCTTTGTTGCATATTCATAGCAAACATGTTAAGAGCCAAATTTAGAAGAGTGACTCCTAAGAAGAGAAGGTGGGGTAGGGAGGAGGGACTTCCATTTGTTTCTGTGTTGTTCGTTGTTGTCATAAAACCAGTTCTTCTTTCCAAATTAAATGTAGAGAGTTCATTTATCTGGTTATAATTTCGTTGAGTTTAGGATCAATAAATAGAAACAGGGGAGAGGGTGTATGTAGCATAACTCTCATGTACAATATCTGGGTCTGAACTGCCACATCACAGAAAATGTGTTGTTGTTGTTTTTAAGAGACACAGAAACAGAAAATCTTAATGAAAATGGCCTTTACAAACAAGGAGTATACGCCAAATAAGGCAGCCTTTAACTTCAATAAAGTTGGTTACTTATTTGCTATGCTCTAGATCAGCAGTTCTCAACCTGTGGGTCACAACCCTTTTGGGGTCAAATATCAGATATCCTGCATATTAGATATTTACATTACGATTACATTACATATAATGGTGCTTAAACTTACACAATTCTGTCAACTATCTGAATAAGACTTAGCTAGTCTTTCCAAAATTACTTCAATTCATTATACCTGTTTGTTCAGGATGATATCGGTTTTAAAACTAGAAGTCCTACTTTCTAGTATCAGGCTACCCCAAATCCTTGTGCTACCAAAACATTTAAGTTAGAAGGTAACAGACTATTTAGTAAATCATCTAACTTTACTGGTGGTAAAGTGAGGAATCTAAATCTTCAGGCCTATTGTGGAGTCTGCACTCCATTAGCAATGATCAGCTAACAGGGTGAAAAGAGCACAAAGAAAACCTGGAGGTTGTTTGTGTATGTGCATGCTGGAGCTGCAGTTAACAGGCAGTTGGGAGCCACCTCATGTAGATGCAAGAAACCTTGGCTCCTCTGAAGAGTAGGAATTGCTCTGAACCCCTAAGCCATCTCTCCAAGTCCCTAGGAGTCATTTGTGACTTGCCTTTAATGACAACCTTTAATAACAAGTACACACTAGCCCCTAAGGCCAGCCTTGGAGAATTTAGACTGGCCTTGTCAAGGTTTTCCTCCATCCTGGTTGCGCCTCAGGAAATTCTACCAATTCCCTAGTCACTTCACAGGCCCACTGTGGAGTCTGCACTTGGTCAGCAATGGCCAGCTACCAGGGTTACAACAGATAGATTTCTGTGTGTGTATGTAGTCTAGGAAGAGTGTATATACTGTACCACACCCCTATCCTGAACTCAGAACTTCGATGTTTTACCTTGTATTCTATAATCACTGTCACTAAAAACTGAACACTCTCAGAAACTGGCCCAGAGACTAGAAAAAGTAATAAAATGTACTCACTTCTTCCTATAGAAGAGTAGGATCAAGACAAACAATGTGGATCATGAGGTCCTATACCCCAGGAAGCTGGACAAAGTCTCATCTGAGGTGGTGTGATGCAGGTAGGACCTGCATCAACACTCATGTGGTCAGCCTTACGGGCTAGGGGAGCAGCTCAGTACACTAGGATTGAACAGGCCTGTGGGAAAAGTCCCCAGCACTAAGGCTATGATATCTACCCCCCCCCCTTAGTGTTCAGCAAATAGAGATGTCAGCAAAGTAGAACAAAGCTGCCCCAGCCTCAGCACCTTCCAGAGGTGCGTGAGGAGGAGGAGGATGGGAAGCTTCAGAAGCCGACACTGTACCTGGCTACGGGCGGTGCTGCTGGAGTGGCTGTCCTCAGACATCTGAGCATTCTGGAAGTAGGACAAGGGTGCAGGTATCTCTGTCATCGGGGCAACTGTACAGAAATACCCTTTCAAAGAAAACAGAGCCGCTGGGAATTCTGAAAAGGGAAAAAACAAAACGGAACTTCAAGCTTTAAGATGACTTATTTTTAAACACTCTCATGAATTACATCTGTAAAAACAAACCTTTCTCTCATGTGTTCTCCTCCAGGCCGAGCTGCCTAAGGACCTCGAAGGGCTGCCGTCACGTGATGGCTCCTGGATTAAGTATGAAATAGGATTTTACCAAGCCACTCATAATTAGTCCAATCCACTCAAATATTGGCAAGCCGGAAGAAATGTGTTAACTTGCCACAGATGACTCTGGCCGACAGTTACTGCGTTAGGTATAGCAACGAGACCTCAAGCACTGCCATACTTTCTTTAACTTCAAAACCAGGGTGTTACATGAGTTTAAGAGAAGGTCTCAAATTTCTTCCGTTGTTGTTGTTGTTTGTTTTGTTTTTTTGAGACAGAATTTCTCTGTGTAGTCCTGGCTGTCCTGGAGCTTGCTCTGTAGACCAGGCTGGCCTCGAACTCAGAGAAATCCGCCTACCTCTGAGGCTTTCTTGAGTGCTGGGATTAAAGGTATACACCACCCCCGGCTCAAATTTCTTTTTCTGGGCTGACAACTCTAAATTAATTATCGCATCTCCATAACATCACGTGTGTGGTGCTTTCACCTCAAAATCCTTATCGTTTGTAAGAGCAGAAGAAAAGGGGGGGGGGTGGGTGCTGACTTCAGCGCATGCCTGGCATGTTTGAGGCTCTGGATTCAATCCCTAAGGGTGGGGGTGGGGACAGAAGAAGCAGATCCAGAGTTCTGTGTCTTGCTTAAGAACACTCTCAGGAGGCAGAGGCAGGTGCTGTCAGAGATTCTAGCCCAGCCAGAGCTACCCAGTGAGACCTTGTCTCACAAACAGTAACAACAACAACAATCCACTCCAACACAGAACAGCAGTGCATCCTACAGACAGACACCCTCATATTCCCATTTACTTCATCAGCTAATCCTTTCAGATCGACAGTCCCTTTTATAGAAAGCCTTTAGAAATACAGAAAAGATCTGTTTTATAACTAAGCAATAATCTTACCGGATACAGTATCAAAAAATAGTATCTAAATATCATAGGGGGTGAAGTTATATCGCTCAATAGTAGAGCACTTGCTAGGCCATAGGTTTAAAGCCAGCACAGTAAAAATCAAACAAAAATAAAACCCAAATATGCATAACCGACATTTTTTTTTCCAATATCCTGTTTCATGGTCACCTTTGTTTGTTCATTTTGAGATAGGGTTTCTCTGTGTAGCCTTGGCTGTCCTGGAACTCACAGGTTGGCCTTGAACGTATCAAGATCAGCCTGCCTGAGCTTGGGAATTAAAAGTCTTGGGAGACCACGCCTGGCTGTCAGGTTTACATTAACTTCAGGATCATCTACCTTCTAAAATATATATATTCCAGGCCAGGCTAGGTGACACATACCTTTAATCTCAGCACTAGCGAAGGAGAAGCAGAAGGATCTCAGTGAGTTCAAGGCCAGCCTGCCTGGTCTACATAGCCAGACAACCAGGATACATACATCAGAGAGATCCTGTCTAAAAAAAAAAAAAAAAAAGAACAACAAAAATACATACTCCATTTTTTTCTCCTAGGAAAAAATACATAAGCAGCTTTCTCCTTTAGTAAAAGTATTGGGTTCAAATGAATCCTTACTTAACTATATTCAGACAATGAAAATCATGACAAACTGCTTTTCTAAGAGAGGGGTTAGCCAGGCGGTGGTGGCGCACGCCTTTAATGCCAGCACTTGGGAGGCAGAGGCAGGCGGATCTCTGTGAGTCTGAGGCCAGCCTGGTCTACAGAGTGAGATCCAGGACAGGCTCCAAAGCTACAGAGAAACCCTGTCTCAAAAAAAACAAAGAGAGGGGTTTCCTGGGAATACAGCTCAAGGCCTCACTCATGTTAGACTAGCCCTCTACCAACCCACACCCCAGCCTTCTCATGACAAATTTCTAACTACTTTAGGCTTTCTCTTATGTTCATCTTTCTTCTTCCTTTCATGCAAATTTTAAACAGGAAGTGAGAACATTTAATTAGTTTATTATGTTCACTTTATCCACTCGTTTTACAATAAAATCAAGGGCTGGGTGTGATGACACATGACTTTAAGCCCAGCATTGAGGAGGCAAATCTCTCAAGAGTTTGATGCCAGCCTTGCCTGCATAATGAGACCCTGCTGTGGGATGTTCTGTATGGCAAATGTGTTGCTAATAAAACACTGATTGGCAGTGGCTAGGCAGGAAGTATAGGCGGGGCTAACAGAGAGAATAAAAAGAACAGGAAGGCAGAGGGAGTCGCTGCCAGCCGCCAACAGGACAAGCAGCTTGTAAAGATGCCGGTAAGCCACGAGCCATGTGGCAAGGTATAGATTTATAGAAATGGATTAACTTAAGATATAAGGACAGTTAGCAAGAAGCCTGCCACAGCCATACAGTTTGTAAGCAATATAAGTCTCTGTGTTTACTTGGTTGGGTCTGAGCGGCTGTGGGACTGGCAGGTGAAAGAGATTTATCCTGACCGTGGGCCAGGCAGGAAAACTTAAGCAACAAGACCCTGTCTCAAAAAAAGAAACCACAAAGAAGTCAACCATTTCGACCAACGTCCTATCTGGTAAACAAAGGAATCCAAACCCACAAACAGTACACTGTCTCTGCCTAAGGCCTTTACAGCAATTTAGACTAGGTTATAGTAAACACTTTCTTGGGAGGTGGGAGGTTGAAAGAGGGTCTCACTATACACAGCTCTGACTATCCTGGAACTCAGTCTACAGACCAAACCAGCCTTGAACTCACAGATATCCACCTGCCTCTGCCTCCGGAGAACTGGAATTAAAGGCGTGCGCCACCACCTCAAGGCTTAGTAAGCTCATTTTCACTATTAGCAAAACCATTGCTTAAAGTAAACAAGATCTTTAACATCAATAACTGCTTTCAGGATAAAGTGAAACCTGAGATGTCTAAAGTATTTTCTACACACAGTGCTAGCATTTATTTTTAAAAAGGACAAGCTATGATGGGACTCTGTCATTTTAACTTGTTTTTTAATGCTCATACAGTCTGTTTAGCCATCAGAAGAAATCATACTGGAGCTCTCTCAGATAATCTTGTGAGAACCAGCAATAACACAGCCATCACTTCAGCATATTCCCAATGCTATTTTTCAAAGTTCTTTTCATAATCATTATTCCATTTGACTCTCTAAAAGTTCCCATGGGGGGGGCTGGAGAGATGGCTCAGCGGTTAAGAGCCCTGACTGCTCTTCTAGAGGACCTGGGTTCAATTTCCAGAGCCCACATAGCAGCTCACAACTGTCTGTAACTCCAGTTCCAGGGGATCCAACAGACTCACACAGACATACATGCAGGCAAAACACCAATGCACATAAAATAAAAAACGAATGAATGAATGAATGAATGAATGAAAAAAAAGTTCCCATGGGGGCTGCAGAGTTGGCTCTGCATTTAAAGGGCAGCTCTTGCAGAGGACCCAGGTTTGCTTCCCAGCTCCCACATGGTGGCTCATGACCATTCATAACTCCTATTTCAGAGCATCTGGTGCATTCTGACCTCCATAGGCTCCAGGCACATGGATGCGCACATATTTACATACAGGCAAAACACTTACACACATAAATCTACAAAAATTTCTAAAAATAATAAAAATTCTCTTGGAGGGCCAACTCTCTTTTGAATCCTCCACTCCCACTCCCTATTCCAGGGAGCTCTTTCTCTACCTTTCAACAAATTTCACTTGCTTGCCCTTCTTAAAAAAAAAAAAAAAACCTCACGAAGACCCTGCATTTTCATGTCACAAACAATAAACACCTCAGCCGAAGGCAAATGGATCTGCCTGTGCAAGGTTAAGGAGTAACACAACCAATCCAGAGCCCAGGGGGTCAGGATGCTCAGCCCAGGGCTCTTCTGGCCACCTAGGGAAATCACAGTGCATTGATAGAACTGTCCTCAGAGGGAGCCCAGAAGCAGAAGCAGGCATGCCAGGTCAGAACAGACACACACTGCTGGTACAAAGAAAGGGTAGGCTGAAACAGAGTTGATTTTGATCCAGGAACAGCTGGAAACAGCGATGGAAAAGGTCAGTGAGCCCACTGTTCAAGCAGCATGGCAGAAGACACTGGCAAATTTGACACCATTCTCAGCGGAGTGATGTGTACACCGAAAGCCCGAAGCTGGGAAGTGCCCTGCACTGCAGGAGGAGGGAAGGCATGCGGGTCTTGGTGCTTTCCACTCTGGACACCTGCTGAAGACAGACACAGCAGCACTTCACTGCCATCTATTTCCTTTCTCTCAGACACTGTGTGGAGACAAAGAGGCCAGAATAAAAGCAAAGTCCCTCACTAACAATCAGATCCTAACCATGGAGCCTGTGCTGCTGACCTTATATATACAATTGAGACTAATTAAATTATCAGAGTGCCTTACCTGACATGGTCAGTCTATAAATTTACAGCTGAAGACAGTAGGCTACCCCTCACCTCCTCAAATTGGACCTCATACAAACGGCTCAGAAGGTAAGGCCTAGTAGTCAGTCAGTCCTTGACTGCTATAAAAGGACCACATTCCCTTTCAGGGACACCCCATGTTTCTGTCCACAGTATATTTTCTTTACTAGAACTTTCATATCAATTCTGATCTGGTAAATACTTTTACCCTCTGCTTTGGGCTTGTTCCTAGCATGACAACTTAGGCAGTCAGACAAAGGAAAAAGAAATCATTGTTCTGATGAGCAACTACAATTTCTATCAGACAAAGACACTAACAAGTGGGATGCAGCTCTGTGGCAGACTGCTTGCCTAATATGTGCAGACCCTGGGGTCCATCCCTAGTACTAGGGAAAACAAAGGCAGATATACGAAGGGGAAAAAAAGAGTCCCAGAACTCCAAATAATCTCAAAGCTTAGACATGCTCCACAGAAAAGTCTATGCAGGGTCTGGGGAGATGCCTCAGTGGTTAAAGTGATTGCTGTGCAATGTGAGGACTGGAGATCCGATTCCTCAGAACCCACTTAAATACTGGGTGGGTCTGGCAGCTTGTCTCTAATTTCAGAACATAGAAAGCAGAGACCGGGTATCCCCAAAGCAAGCTCAATAGCCAGACTAGCTATATCAGTGAGCTCTGGGTTTGTTCGAGACCATACCTCAATGAATAAGGTAGAGAGTGATCCAGAAAGAGACCAGAAATCAGACTAGGCACACAACAAAACAGACATGCACCCATGTACACACACCACATGTGAGGAAAAAAATAAAAAGGTCTATCCAACTAGAAACCTTCTCTATACATTAAAACTTTAAAAACATCGCAGAAGCAATGTTTAAAGTTTCAGAATAGGTTCCTAGAAGACCCCATTCAAGGAAGCACCCACAGGGTTGGGGAAGTAGCTTGTTCATACAGTACTTGCCTAGCACACACCAATCCCTGGGTTCAATCTCCATACACATAAACCAGTATGGGTCTGAACATTTGTAATTCCAACACTTAGAAGAATGTAAGCAGGAGAATTAGAAGTTCAGGGTCATCCTTGGCTACACAGTGAGTATGAACCAGCCTGAGCTACAAGAGACCTTAATTAAAATTTAAAATCTTTTAAAGAAAAAACCATGGAAAGTACTGTCTTCCCTCTCACTGCATTCAAAGGTAACAACTAAACCTTTGAACTCATTTCCTAACTCTTGAGAGAAATGTAGACAAAACTGGCACACTACAAAAACATCTTCCCGATACAGAATCATGACCTGACCACCACAAAGGGCTTTTGGCTTAATGTCCCTGAGCCACTTGTCCAGCTTCTTTCACTTTGGAAACTACTAAAATTATTTTTGCTACTCATAAATGCACTGTAGTGCTGAAAGGCTTTCAAGGTGTGGGGAAATAAATAAATAAATATGCAAAAAGTTTTCAAGGGTCAAAGACCTCCTAATTTATATTCCTACAAAAGTGGGTAGTGTTGCCATGGCCTGAAGTGAGGGTCTTATTTCTTAAGGGGGGTGGGAATCAGTATACACACACACACACACACACACACACACACACACAGTATAAGCCAAAGTTTATTTAGCAATGTACATATTCCAAAGAGAGACCTGAATGGGCTATAAGGAAAGGCAGGAGGAGCAGAACAGTAGGTTCTGAGCCACTGATTTTAGAGATTTTGTGATGAATATTTATGAGGTGGTTGGCATATTCACAGTAAGGTGGGCCTTTTTAACCTCATAAAGTGATATTTTGACCCTAAGGGGAAAAGAGTTATCAAGATCCATCTTTTTGTTGTTGTTACCACATATCTACCTCCTTTTTGAGACTGCTGAAGGTCCCAGGAGCTCAAAGTTGCCTGTTACGAAAACTAAAGCTTTCTTATGAAAGTTGGGGCCAGGGTCTCACAACTGACCAACAGGCTGCACAAACAGGCAAAGGGCACATAGGCGGTTTTTAGGATCCCCCCCCCACACACACACACATACACTTTTTTCCACTCATATCTATCTTCTACTTGTCATTTTGACAGCTGCTCCTTGATAGGCAGCCCAAATTCTGATTAGTTTTGATTTATTTATTTTGGTTGGTGGAAGCAAACATACTAGGTAAGTGTTCCAGCACTGAGTCATACCCTCAGCTCTCCCCATGGTTACTTACTGAACTGTTTGAGACAGGGTCTCACAATGTAGCCTGGTTGGCCTGGAATCTGCTATGTAGACCAGGCTGGCCTCAAACTGACAGAGCTCCTCTTGCCTCTGCCTCCTAGGTGCTGGGACTAAAGGTGTGCCCTGGTATTTATGTATTTATCCGAACAGGGTCTTACTATGCTGGAACCTGAGGTTCTCCTGCTTCCAACTCCCATGTGCTAGGATTACAAGTGCTTACCACCAAACCCGGTTCTGCTTCGGTTTCTAAAGGTCACAGTCAATAACAAATGTAACCAAACTCTAAACCGTATTCATAGACTGAAATAAAAATCCCTCAACTTAGGAAAAGCCAAGACAGACTCTTGATTTTTAAGGTATAAAGAGTAAATCATTTCCCCAGCCCTCCAAGAGCTCTTTTGAAAGTGACGGGACTAAAAAGAGCAAGGGTGGTGATGCATCTTATTGAGGGTGTTTTCCCCCCCTCTTTTCATCCCACTCCACCTCTGTGAGCCATCTGTGGTAGATAAAATTATTATTCAGTAAATATTCTCTCCTCCCCGCAGTACCCCCAAGGGAAGAATGGTTAGCCTTCATATCTTCTGGTTCAGGATTTAACCAACTGAAGACTGAAAATATTTGGCATGTAGTTTCCCTTGTTCTTCCTTAATCAACACAGTGTAACAATGATGTACACAGTATTTGCATTATTAGATAGTCTAATGGAGAGACGATTTAAAGTATACAAGAGGATTTGTGTACAGATTATAAGTAATAAATAGATTTTTGTTCAGAATTTTTTCTTCAGTGATCAGGATCAAGTACAGGTCTCTGTACATGACTACATTCTCAGCCCCAAATACTCTACTATTTTATATAAAGACTGGAGCCTCCTTGGATTTTGGCCTAATGATGGGTAAAGTCCATTATCTACTCTAAGCCTTTAGGTAAGCTCCTATAATGTGCCTTTGCCAATGCACTCTTAGCTGATTGGCACTGGCAGATAGATATGTGAACTATCCTTGTGCAGTTGGCCTTGCCTGCTTCTTCATCTGGCATCGTATACACACTAGTATGGACTGGTAGTCCTTGCCCCCTCAACCTGGGCCCCATAATAAGATGCTCAAATCAAAATGGTCCCAACCGCCCCACACATTTCCACCTTGAAGCAGAGCCCTGAGTAAGCTCTACCTGCTGAGCTGCAAGCTTAGGAGGAGGTCTGCTATGGAGACTTACTGTCGCAACTTGTTTTAAAACAATGGTAATGCTGGTTGGCTCAGAAGATGCAATGAAGATGAGCCTCAAACCTTCATGATTAAATGGTTTTAGAATGTAGATCTTTTCTAGATTTTGTAAAGGCAATGTGATGCAAATATATATGCTTGATAGTACTTCTAAGAGCCTTGGAATCACAAAAGTCAAATACATCGAGGTCTACAGTGAAACAGACCAACAGTCTCAAAGTATATTAAGACAGTATGCAGGGTCGGGAAGATGGCTCGGTGGGTAAAAACACTGTGAAGGTAAAGGGACCAGAGCTCAAATTCCCAGCACGGCATAAAAGCAGGCACAGCTACTGTGTCTACAATCCCAACACCGCAGGGTAGAGGCCAGGGTCCCAGGAGAGGGATGGTCAGCCCATCTAGCTGAAATAGCTTCAGGTTCAATAAAGAAACCCGGGCTTAAAAGAGAAGGTATAGGGCCGATGAGCATTTGCTGCACACATCTGACAATCTTAATTCCATCCCCAGAACCCACATAAATGTAGACGAGAATGATTCCACAAAGTTAGGCTTTGTATTATCGTTTGTATCACCGCACACATGATCCCAAATATGTGCAAACACACACATAATTACGTTCTTAAAAATTAAAGCTGGGTGTGGTGGAGCATTTCTTTAGTTCTGGCAGATCTCTGTGAGCTTGAGGCTAGCCTGGTCTATCTAGTGAGTTCCAGGTTAGCCAGAGCTATATAGAAAGAAAGACCCTGCCTCAAAAAACAAGACAAACAATTAAGTTTAAAAAAAAAAAAGGGGGGGGGCTATTGAGATGGCTCAAGTGCCCCACAAGCCTGGAAACCTATGTTCAATCCCCAGTACCAACATAAAGGTGGAAGGAGAGAACTCACTTCAGGCTTCCACACGTGCACCATGGCACCACCACCACCATCCCCTAACCCTGCACACAAAATAACATACATACATATATATATATATATATATACATATATATATAATTTTTAAAAAATTAATAGAGAAAAGCACCCAACGTCCTTCTCTGGCCTCTCATTTGCACGCATGGATGCATGCAGCTGCATATATAGACAAAGACTGTAGTTTTGCATATAAAGTACACAAGTGTACGCATACACAGGCCCACACAATAAGACCCAACATCGACTTTATACACACACAGTATGTACCGTATGTCCTACCTACCTACACAGCCTATAAATAACTATAGACTACAATAGGTTCAGGTCAGATAGGACTAATCTCATCTCACTCATTCATTCACTCTGTCTCTTTGTCATCAAGGCTGGCCTTGACTTCTTGCTCAGCTTGCCAAAGCTGGAACTCCAAATGCATACCACCATACCTGCATACCTGACAACCACACTCTTTCCCTCAATGTTATTTTAATTTTAATAACCCTGTAATGAAGTTATAATTATTGTGAGTCACCATCTCAACCTTCTGTGGAAATGGATAGAATACAACTAATTTTTAATTTAAAATGAATATTTACATCTAATTAACTTGTAAGCTTGTGATATTTATCATTGCCTAAATTCTTCTGCTTTTCTCAACTTAAACAAGGAACTGGACAAGGCATTAAGAAAACCAAACAAGAATTCTGGCATCAAAGAGGAACTGGGTTTCCTTTACACAATGAAACACTGTGACATGTGCCAGGGATAATATAGAATCAGATATTGCTTCTGTTCACTTAAGAGCCTCCTATCTAGAGAGGAAGACAAGTTAATTTTTACACTGATTACATGTTAAAATAAAACTGTTAGCTATTCTGGATTAATAAATCATTAAAACTAACTTCACCTGTTTCTTGTAATCTTTAAAAAGGTGTCTGTTGGGACATTTAAATCAAACATTTGTGGTTCACGTTCGTCTTTCAATGACACAATGCTGCTCCAAATTTTCAGCTTCTTCTACACCACCAGGCCTTTCATTCCAAGTCGCTGACAATGCTTTCCCCTCCCTGAAGGCTCCCTGCCTTCTCAGCTTCTGTGACACTGCACTACTGTGGCTCTACACTCATCCTCAGCTGCCTCCTCGTCGTCCTCCTTCCACCAGGCTCCTTGTGAGTTCCTAAGGTTCATCCAGTTCGCTACTCCAACATCAAGCAGTAAATCTACTTAAGTGACCCACATTTACAATTTACAGTTCTGACCTCAGGCCATCTTCAACCGCTGACACTTCAAAAGTGGTATTTTCAAACCACTTCCTAACTTCCTTACTTCCTTATTTCTCTCATTCTCCAAACTTGAACTCAGTCAGCCTTACACTTGAGCTGAACTGATCTCCTGTCTTGCTCGTTTCTTCTACCTTCCTGTTACTATAACTCTCATCTCTCCCAATTACATAAAAGTTACCTCAATTCTCTTAGGCACTCCAGCCTCACTACCAGACGGATGTGCCTGAAGCAAACCTCTGTCCACGGCAGTGCCACATTTGAAAACGTGCAAGGTAAGAAAAAGCAAGCACTCAAGGCGCCTACAAGCGTCGGGCATACACATGCATCGTGACAGTTCTGATGAAGGAACCAGCGCCATACGACTCTGCCTGGCAATGGAGACACTGAGAAGTTAGCGCTGAGTGCCACTCACTTCTGGGCTAGGACACACTCGGGGC
>CABHPQ010159919.1:481-18546 GCA_902168405.1 Peromyscus aztecus
CTGGTTTTCATGCCTTATATACCTTTCTGCTTTCTACCATCACTTTCTGGGATTAAAGGCGTGAGTCACCATGCCTGGCTGTTTCCAGTGTGGCTTTGAACTCACAGGGATCTGGATGGATCTCTGTCTCCAGAAGGCTAGGATTAAAGGTGTGAGTGCCACCATTTTCTGGCCTCTGTGTCTGTCTAGTGGCTGTTCTATTCTTTGACCCCAGATAAATTTATTAGGGTGCATGATATATTGGGGGAACACAATCTCTCCACAGACAATAGTGGTGGAATCATTTTATTTTAAAATTTAAGAGTTTGACGCTGGCTGTAGGGCAATTTATTGACAGAAATGACAGAATCATCCACCACAAGGTATGGTCTTTACTGGTGAAAACTGCTCTTTTTGTGCAATCTTACAGGGAACAGAAAATATAATTTCTGTTTTGCCCGTGAGAAAAATATAAGATCAAGTATGAGCCACACAACAAAGCAGTTCATAAACACTGAAGCAAAAAAAGTACAAATTCCTGCAATTCCTTAACTATTTCAATGGTAATCAGAGAATATAATCCAATTAATAAAGTTGATCAATGAAATGATAAATATAGAAAAGTAATATTGATTTTGAGACTTTCTTAGCAATAACATAGAAATTTAGGATTATAATTGCCCTGCTTTTCTATCATAAAAAAAATCCAGATTTTGAACTTCAAAGACAGATCATGATGGATTTAGTTCTGATGTAACCATCCATCATTGAGGCATCCATTTATTCATTCCCTTGTTTAGCCTGTCACCCAAGAAATAAATCTAATATTTATCAGGCACCAGGCCCTCTTCCAGGTCTTAAGGAAACAATGGTGAAGAAGTCAGAAAGGACTCATAGCTTTGAGCTCAGAGACAATGAAATCAGAGCAATAGCGTGGGGCAAATGCTTTGGAACGGCAGACCTGTAAAACATATAATCACTTCCTAAGGCTTTTATGAAAGCCTGTGAAGGGGATTTGTTTTGAAATCACACAGGAAGAGGGTTGAGAGTGTTACTGGTCTCTCATAGGAGAGCTGTTTCTCTAGAAGTTGAAATTGGAAGCATCATTATACTTATTTTAGAAGAAAAATAAACATGTCCATCAGTCCAGGTTGGTTTTTAATTTAAAGGAAGGGCATTGGGATGGCTGTTCACTGCTGCCATGCTGGCCCACACCTGTGACACTGAGCCAACATCAAAGAATTTAACATGCTAAAATTAAAGTATCCTGCCCAGAACCAGGATGAAAATATCTCTGTGTAATACATGATGGTTATATGTGTTAATACCAGGCAATCAATATTTAAAGGAACCTGGAAAGTCTTGTTAAAACTTAACTGTCAGTTACATACCTTTTTAAAACTGTGACTTTTGATTATATTTAACTTGGAACAAGCAGGCTCTTGACTCTCTCATCTTTAAAAGAAGACGAATGTCTTAAATCTGCTTTCTTGGCCAACCAGAGTGACAAAATACCACTACTGGCTGTCAAAACCCCAAGTGATACCAATTTCAAAATACCGAGAAATAGAGATTGAGTAACAATGAAGGATCATATTGAGTTTATCCCCCAAACTAATTCTGCATAAAGTTTAAGACGTTTTTAAATGAAAAAATTAGGCAATGAAACAGAGATATGGGAACCATGCAAAGATAAGGGCTGTTACCCGATTTTCTTTAAACATGACCACCATGGTTTTCTGCTACATGTGTTGGAAATAAATCCATATTGCATGAGAAAGTCAGAAACGTCAGGATTTCCGTCCCTCGTGGCACCAACATCCTAAAGCAGCCCTATTAATCTAAATCTACAAGATGCCAATAGCTGGGTTTGGAGACATCATCACGCTGCAAAGGTGGACTCTGTTGTAACCACTTATTAAAAACAAGCCAAGCTAAACTTGTGGTTTAAAAATTGAGAACAGATGACGCTTAATAAGCATGAAATGCTTTTGGTGTTACAAACGAGAACCAGGTGTGGTGATAGGCAGCTTCAAGCTGAGCAGGGCCACCTACAAGCAGGACTCATCTTCCTCCCAAGGGGTGAGAGTTGGTCACCAAATACAGCCCATCTACATCTCTGTGCTCCTGTCATGAACTGTCCATCTGAGAAGTTAGAGATGGACACTACAATGTCTGGGGTTAGGGGGGGGGTGGAGGTCTGGGGATACGGCTCAGTCAAAAGGAGGCTTTTGTAGCAAGCATGAAACATAGTTTGATCCCTAAAATTGCATAAACAGAATGTGGTGGTGAATGCTTTTAATCCCCTTGGGGAGGTGGGGGGAGGAAGTTCAGAAATTCAATGTCATCCTCAGTGACGTATCAAGTTTGAGGCCAGTTTGATATTAACTTTAGATGAATGAGACCCAATCGAAATAAAAATAAATAAATAAACGGAGAACAAACAGAAAGAGGGAAAACCATGGAGGCCATCACTTTGAAAACGGATATGTGTTCTGAAATTGAAGAACCCAATAGAAGACAGGTGAAAGGAAAGAATTATCCAATGGTAAAGCAACCAGCAGATACGGTAAGTAGGGTGGATGCTTCCCATTTACTAATTGCCTCGTTGGGACAGGTACCCAGACATGAGGCAATTCTGAATTTGACTCAATAAACTTTTTCTATCACTAATGTGGGGCAAAGAGGCTAGGTGATTCATGGTAGATCAGTTTGACATATTGGAGGTCTTGAATGTATACACACACACACACACACACACACACACACACAGAGAGAGAGAGAGAGAGAGAGAGAGAGAGAGAGAGAGACTTTCTGTCCCTGTTTTTTTCTCTCTCTCATACACACATGTGTGCATATTCCCCAGTTTTTAAATGATAGAAACTGACTGATATTTTGAAAAACACTATAAGGTTAGGAAAAAAGGCTATGTGCAACATCTTGCCCTGTGGCCCACCAGTTTTCCATCTCCAGTTTAACAGGAGACTTGAGCTTGTAGTATGTTCGTAGGCTACGTGAAACTGGGGAGGGGTATCAGGATTCCAGAAGAAGGTCAGCATTTTGAGGAACTAGACTGGTGTCTTGACCATTGTGGAACCAATTGCCATTGTCTTTTTTAGAGCAAAGTCAGTTTTGAATCATACTCTTCACATATTCATCCATTTATTTGAATAAATACTTGGGAATTTCTGTGATGTGTCAGACACTGGATAAACAGCGGGTATATACAATAACTGTTTTACTTAGTGGTTCAGGCTGCCACAAAATGCCATAGACTGTGTGTCTTAAGAAAGAGAAATCCACATTTTTTAGCATCTTAGCTTGGTCATGTTCTAGTGAATGGACTTTTTTTTCCGGCTTGCAAATAGCTGTCTCTTCCATTTGCTCCCATGACCACTTCTTTGTGCATACCTGGTGAGGAGAGAGTGTGAGACAGAGAGAGCCAGAAAGAGCCAGAGGTGGGGGCTTCACCAAAACCGATTCTTATTCAAATACCAATCCCATCTGTGGGTTCCACTCTAATGACCTCATACAACCCAACTACCACACAAAGGTCCTAATTCCAGATAACAGCATATGGGGATTAATATTTCAATACGTGCTCTTTGGGAGGTTATACACATTCAGTCTACTACAGTCAGACACTGTTTTGGTCTATGTTCTCTTACTATTAACAATACCACAGACCGGCTAAGTTGTAAAGAAAAAAGGTTCACTTTGGTTCAAAAGTCCAGTCCAGGATGGAGAGGCCACATCTGGTATTGTCCTTGATGGTAGAATTCTAAGGTGTGGGGGAGCATCACATGATGAGAGTCAGGAGCAGCTGTGGAGGAAGAAGAAGAAAGTGAGCCACGGAAGGTCAGCTAGCCTTGTCAAAACCCATTCTCTTACAAAACAATCCAGACCCATGAGAGAACATCAGTCCCTTGTGGAGTAGAACCCCTTGACCCGACCACTGTCCACTAGGTCCCACTTCTTGAGGGTCCCATTGCCTTTCAGTTCCTTTGTATTGGGGACAAGGTTTCCATAAAAGAAACTCCAAAGGTGAGGAGGGGTGCGGGGTGGGGAGAATATACTCAGATACCACCCACACCGTAGCAGGGGTTTCCTGCTATGACTTTAAAAGTCCACAAATTTGATTGCAACAGGTTGAGTGGGACAGTACAGATGGTGGGGCAGCATGAAGAAATGCATAAAAATTCATGGGGAATATTTACAAATGATATTGGGGAAGTTCCATTTAGCTTAACAATGGACAACCAGTAGTCAGACTGTGAAGTGATCTCAATTTTAAACTCGTTTGGACCTTGTTCAGTGTGGCCCTTGGTTTTTGTCATGTAGGATAATGGAATGTAAGCTGTGTGGGATATTCATCTGAGTGTAACACATGAAATGGGGCAGAAGACAGAGGGAAAAGAGCCATGGCAATCTAGATCCGAGTAATACGCTTGGTGACAATAACCGAAGGTTAACCAGTGCAGTGGCAGAGGGAGGGGACAAAAAAAGAGTGCCACAGGACATTCAGGGTGCCAGATGGAGATAGATGTGAAGTCCGTGGCAGGGCCGGAAAAGATTACTTTGAAGTCTTTCTTATAGTGGCAAGCTTTGTAGCCCCGGAAGGGTGTCCCCAGAGAGACTGGAGAAAGAGGCGCAGAGAGCTGAGGATTTGGCTATATTCACTGGGAGTGTGTTTGTTCAGGATGCCAAAGAAGGTGGGGGGGCGGGCAGGGACCATGTGACTGGAGTAGAGGCACAGGGTCTTCCCTGCTTTTCATAGACTCGGGAAGAAAAGTAGGCAGGACATCAAGGAGGTTGGGAGTTGAGAAGTGGCCACTGCATTTAGCAAATAGGAATCAACTAGTGACCTCCAAGAACCCCTATTAGCACAGGCTGAGTGGCAAGATTTTTCTTCATTGATAGGGATGTCCCGAGCCAGTGTCAATGAATGTTTTTATCTTCTTACTTTAGTCAAAAGAGACCTATAATGCTGTTATAGTCAGAGTTAAAAAACTGAATGTGGCATTTAAGTCTAAGCAATAAACATTAAAAACCTTTCTATTCCCCACTGCAATTCAGAAGATCTGTACATTGAGAGACATAATGTATCTGGCTAGGGGTTCTCTAAGTAGAGCCCTTAGGTTGGACAGTCACTCAGTGGGCAGCCTGTCTTCTGCGAACTGTCTGGCAGCCACACATGTTTACCAGCTTTTTAAAAAGCCCCACAAAGGTATGAAGACTGAGGGCATGCAGAGAGGTTGTGTAATGCTGCCGTGAAGACCCCACTCGTGTCTGGGCCCGGCGTTTGCTGCCACACAGGCAAATCCACACCCTGGACAGTTGCAAATACAAACAACTGCTGGACTTTGCAGCCAAGGTTTTGTTTTCAAACACTCTTAAAAGTGTTAATACACCCAAGGGCTGCCAGCGGCAGCCTCAACTGAGATGAGTTTTGTGCCAGGAGAGATGGCTTGGAGGACTTTTCATTCAGTTGGTAATTACACAGCAATGGGTATTTTATGAATTATTAGAAATGCAGAGTGGAATGGGGAGAGAAGGGCAGGCACTTAGGGCAGGGAAAGCTCTGGTTGCATGGCTTGGCCTCACGGGCACCACCGCAGTCTCTTTGGGGACAGCTTGTCGGCAGTGGCCCTGGCTGGCACCAGGTCTCTGAAGAAATGCGAGGGCAACCTGACATTTTCTTATTTGTTTATTTTAATCTCTCAGGCCTGCTGAAAACAACTGGAATCTTCTGAGTTGCTGAAAGCACATAGGCTTCTTTGATGGAACTCTTGGCCTCTGCCACCCTAAAGCCAAAGGGGTTCATTGATGAAGTTGTTGAGTGACTATGCCCTCTGTGAATTCAGGTCAGAGCAGAGGCCAATGGCTAGCTGGCAGGTAACTGTCCCTAATGCAGTCTTTACTATAGCCTCCAAAGCTTGGCATGGGAGAATATCCCACTGAGATCCAGGCTGCAAAGTGGGAAATATCTGGAGCCTGGACATCTTCCTGTGGAATGCTGGAAAAGCAAAGGCTGAAAGGTAGAAACAATGATTCATCACAGCTTGAGGAGACCCAAATAGACAGGGATATGGGTCAAAGAGGAACCCAGCTGCTATCTCCTTTTGGAATTAGAAGCAGATCACACTGGACTTGGTGGGTTGTGAGGGCTAGCTCACACAGACCCAGGCTATGGATGGATTCTCACTTGTGATGGCCCCTAAGGCCAAGCTGCTAGGCCAGCTAGCCTTCTCAAACCAGATCCTGCTGGTTCCTCAACTTTTCAAGGCAGAGCTAAAGACTGTGACATATTGGAAGTACCTGTCATGCTCTGAACGTCAGTCATGCCATGGCAGTTTGCCACATCATGTCAGATGATGTTATCCCCTGTGATTTGGAAGTAAGTTTAATTTGACTTGAAATTTTCTAAAATAATCATCAGGAGTAAAAAAAAATAATAGATCCAGAGGATAATGGGAGGAGAATATCATCAAAACACATTATATACATGTATAAAAATGTCATGATGAAACCCATCATTATATTTGATTGATTAATATATGCTAATCACAAAGACAAAAGGTCAAAAGAAGAAAGCCGGATGAGCGGGGCATTGCTCTATAGGGAGCCAGCACCCCGTGCTCTTGTCTGCACAAGAGCAGGCTTTACCCCTGCTGTGTCTTCATTGCTGTGATGAACTATACCGTCAAACTCTGAGCCCAAAGAGAACCCGTCTCTCTTAAAAATGTTTAGAAATCACACACACACACACACACACACACACACACACACACACACACACACACACACAGCTCTGTTAACTGGTCCTTGTATTCATTATTCTCCGGGAAAGCCCAGTGTCTGATGCCAAGCTTAGGGACAGACTGTACCCAAGTGTGCCTTTAGCTCTTCTCTGACGCCCACTGAGCTGCTCACTTAGTCCAATTGTCAAGCGCTGTTGAAATGACCCAAGCTAAGCATCCTGTAAGCTGATGAAATAGGAAGGTGAGAAGAGAATTGCAGAATGACAAAGGAGATGAAGATAAAGTTGCAAGACAAACTCTGTTAAATCAGTGTAGACAAGACAACTTGCCAAAGCGTGAAAAAGACCACAGAAGACAGATGAAATCAGCATGAGCGTTTTCACTTTAAAGAAACTGAAGTAGAAATTGCAGGTGAGTAGAACACTAATCAGAGAATTCATACTTTCCATATTATGGAAACTAGTCTCTATGAATTTGGATTCATAATTTTGCTTATTTTGTGGCTTATCTTTTATTTTCTTGATAGTATCATTGGATACAATTTTCTACATTTTTGATGAAGTCCAATTTTGTCTATATTATGTTATTATCTTTCTCTACTTGTACTTTTATTGTCATGCTTAAGAAACCATTTAGAAACTCACAGTGATGAAGATTTATTCTTATTGTTTTCGGAATTATTTGACTGGCTGCAGTGAAGTCTGCCTATAATCCTAGTCACCAGGAGGTAGAGGCAGGAAGATCAGAAGGCCAAGGTCCTCCTCAGAAACACATCAGGCTCATGAGCCAGCTTGGGCTACATGAGAACTTGTCTGAAAAACAGCATCAACCACAATAAAAAAGCAAAAAAGAATTTAATAGTTTTAGTTCTTATGTTTGGTCGTTGATTCATTTTGAGTTAGTGTCTGTTAGTCTGCAATAGTCTACTATAGGCTGGTAAAAGACATTTCTTTCTTACAATTTTGGAAGGCAGTCCAGTATTGAGGTGATAGTATGGCCAATTTCTTATTAGGGGCTTCTATATATCTTCCTTCTTGCTGTGTCTTCAGATCAGACAGAAATTGAGACAGCTCTAGCATCTTTTTTTACAAGGGCACCAGTGCCGTCATGATGGCCCTATTTTCAAGACTTCATCTAAACTTATTCTACCCTCCTGTCTCCCCCTCAGTGGAGCTATCTGTAAACACCATCACTTTGGGATTATAGCTTGAATATGTGGATTTGGGGTGTGGGAGGACCCAGATGTTCATTCCACAATCACATTTGTATATGGTTTGGGGTGTGGGTTTAACTTCTCTTACTTTGCCATGTAGACAGCTTGTTTGTCCCAGTACCATTCAAAGAAGAGACTGCCCTCCCTGAACTGAATAGTTTTGGTGTGACTGTTGAAAATTGACTCACTAGAAATGTTTGTGTTTCACTTTAAATTTTATTCTGCTCATCTATATGTTTAGGCTTGCATCAATATCGCACTGTTTTTGTATACTGTAGCTTTACAGTAAGTTTTAACATGGGCAAGTTTGTATACTTTAACTTTGTCAATCTTACTTAATATTGTTTTTGCTTTTAGGGTCATCTTATAATTCCAAGTGATTTTTTTCCCATTTTTGCAAAAAAAAAAAAAAAAAAAAAGGGCCATGTAGAAGAAGCAGGAGTTATTGGGAGTGTTGCCCTCCTGACAGTTCAAACTCTTCCAATTCATAAACACACACGGGATGATTTTAGTTTTCTTTCAGTATTTCTTTATTTTATTTTTTTATTTTTAGTATTTTATTATTTCTATAATTTCAGCATACATATCTTACATCAACTGGTTAAATTTATTCCTAAGTGTTTTACTCCTTTATTTTTTAAAGATTCCTCTTTTTTTAAAATATGTAATAGGTGTTTTGTCTGCATGGGTGTCTATGCGCCATGTCGGCAGTGCCTGAGGAGGGCATCAGATCCCCTGGGACTAGAGGTTCAGGTGATTGTGAACCAGCCTGTGGGTGCGGGAATCAAACTCAGATCCTCAGGAAGAGTAGCCAGGGTACTTAACCACTGAGCAATTGCTTCAGCGCCAAGTATTTTGCTCTTTCTGGTGCTACTGTAAGTGGGATTGTTTTGTAGCTATTGTGTGGGTACCACTGCTTTAAGAAGGGCACTCACATATTTACTGTTTATGTACAACACAATATGCTGCACACACACACACACACACACTCACATACATACACACCCAAACCACACATAAAATATAATATGCTTGTTACTATTGACAATGAAAACTTCACTGGCTGAAATAATATTGACGCTGCTAAGAATTTACACAGATGAATGACCAAAGAAGTCTTTACTCTGCATTTTCTTCCTTTAATCTTCTAAGACGACATTTTCCTGAGGCCACTTGTGGCCATCTTAATTCTCCCAGGCTTTGGGAAGTGGTAAACGGAATGGGAAGAGTCTTAGACTCTGGACTCAGGCTCTGACTGTGGACATCCTGCCTGGATGAGTTCAGCTAAGGAGGTCATTTTGTGATTGTGAGCCTTAGCTCTTATTCTCTGAGTGGGAAAAATGAAATCTGCTTCACAGAGTCTGAGAATTCAATGCTCCATCTTCTGTGACAATGCTTCTTGCTAAGACTTGAAGGTACTCAGCCTGGATGATCCACGAAATGCTGGCCACATTTTCTTCATTCTTCAAGAAAGAACAAATGGTTTTATCTATTGTGTTTATTTATCATTCTACCAACTCATGCTCTCAATGTGAAGCATGATCCTAATTAGTCTCTACAAATCCCCAGACTGAATGGGGGCAGGGGTCCTGTCTCTATGAATCCTCAGACTGAATAGGGGAGATCCTGTCTCCACCCGTGTTATATTCCTGTCTCTACCACCTCCCAATTGTGCTGGGATTAAAGACATGCATCACTTCCTGGCTCTGTTTTTCTTTTAGATTGTTCCAATCTCCTGTAGCCCAGGGTGACTTTGAACTCCTGATCTTCTTGCTTCCTCCTCGAAAGTGCTGGGATTAAAGGTGTTGTGCCACCACTGCCTGACCTCTATGGTTAACTAGTGGCTGGCTTTGCCCTCTGATCTCCAGGCAAGCTTTATTTGTCAGAACACAAACTAAATATCATACAACACCAGTGAAGTTCAATTTTAGGATAAAGAGCAATTGTGCAAAATACCTGCACTGCACATGGAGTATGTGCTGAATACTTCCTGCTTTTTATGTGATAAGTGAGGGGTTCATGTTCTGCATTTTGGCCATGGAGCACAGAAGAGCTAAGTGGTCCAAGCAGAGACCAAGCCCATCTTAGCTCTTCTCTTAGGACTCTGCTAGACAGAAACCATTATGATATTTGTTCTGATGAAAGTAAGTGATTCAGATACATTTTTCCATAAACATACAGTTAATGGGAGCATCAGAAGCTGCTCGTGTACTTGATATTTGTGAGTGGTTCTTGGTTAACTCTACCTGAACATTTTAATCATTGATGTTTTTCTTGGTTACTTACCATCCCTTCAGGATCCTCCAGTCTTAGAACACCAAAGTCTAAATAAGGCTCTTGTTTTATGTCTGTTTCATAGATACATAGCTTTTTAAACAGTTATGTTACAGTGTAAGACTTTGAGTTCTCAGAAAAGGGAAACATGTTTGAAAATATCACGTGTGACTGAGGTAAGTTGCTCCAATAAGATGTCTCAGACATGTATCAGAGGGTGAAAATGTATACCATATGACATGTGAGTCTCACTAAGTAGAAAGGGCCGAGGAGCTTTAACAGATGGGTTGGGAAAGCAGATCTCTTGGAGGAATCCAAGCCCCCAGGTATTAGTGAGCCTGTTTGATCAGAGGAATTGGAAATGGCTTAAAGAATGTTGTGCCTGGAAGAAGTGGTGTGATCCAAGAAGGACATTTGAAAGAAATTAAGTTTTACTAAGCTTATTTGTCTTGTGTGGAACTCCCATTTACAATCTACTCCTGACAGAAGCATCCCCATAGAACAGAGATGGAGAAGATTTTCTTTATTGACGGGGTTTGCAAACAAATATGATGAGTGTAATGAACTTAGAGGGAGTTAGCAAGAACTACCTGTGTATCCTCATGTATGGATTTGAGAAGGGAAATATAAAAGACAAGCAAGGTCACTTCTTCCCTTGGGTGTTATGTATTGTTTTGAGTATAGAATTGGAGTTGGCATCTCTATGCCCTGGTCCTTTTTGTGAAATCCTTCCTCCAGTCTGTATGACAGCAGTTTGTGAGCAAGACATCACCCCGCCTTCAAAACTGAAAACGATGAACCACATTCTTCTTTCTGAACAAGAACACATGAACTTCATGTTAGTTTCTTGATTTATTAGCAAGTGGTGACAATGCTTCGTGTCTCCTAGGGACTGAAGCTGGGGAGAGAAGTGGGAATAAAGAAAATATTTAGAGAAACCAAAGATCAGAAGGGAAATTAATTGGATTTATATTGGAGGACCAATCATCAGGGGCTACAAAAGCGATTTGCATGGACTGGCAGCTACTCAGTTTAGAACTTATTTTTCAACAAAGAACATTTTGGAGGCATATTAATCAGAGGAAGCTAGGGAGTGTTCTATTAACAGGCTCAGTGACTTAGGCATACAAACAGTTTTGTTTCTTGAACTGCTTTGTACTCAAGAGCCAAGTCTGAAGAAGGCTTTCAGCATCTTGACAGATGAGTGTCATTTGGGCATGCAACCTTGGTTTCCATAACAGAAGAAGAGAGAGTTGGTCTTGAATTGACAAAGATTTCTGTCCATGTCAATCTATTCATAATCTACTATTGAGTACTGAGCCATATGACCTAGTCTGTCTTCTAGGGGACAGTGGACAGGCAATGTAACCTATGTGTAAGGAAGGGGCAAAAGGAGCCCAATACAGACTTTCACTTCAAAAAAGCAGAGAATAAGAAACAAAGGGGAAAAGATGAACATTTATCATAAAGTAAAGGACCTTGGGATGTTTCCAGTCCATCTTAGGATAAGATGCAGCCTAATTGCCCTGGTTGATAGATGCACATGGGTTTTGGCTCCTGTCTGTTTATGTGACATCATCTTCTTCCCTCATTCTTGACAACTCTCTTCACCCTTTGGATCTTTTCTGTCCTGAACGTGTACTGAGCTTGTACTCTCTTCAAGGATCTTGCATTTACTGCTCATTCTGCCTAGAATGCTCTCTCATCAACATGCATTCTATTCATACAGGATTTGGCCATCATCTTCTTAGAGAAAATGTACTCAGCTCCTTAACCCAAATAAACCACAATTCCCAGCTATTTCTCACCTATCCTGCCTCCCTCCTCCTTCCCCTCCATTCTTTCCTTCATTCCTTTCCTTAACTTGTGGTGCTGGAGTTTGGACTTTGGGCCTTGTTTATCTAGAAATGTGCTCTTCCACATCCTTAGTCCTCATTCTAGAACTTGCAATTCTACGATATTCCCATATTTATTTGTCTCTTGTGATTTGTTCTCCTTCCCTGTAATCTGGTCATTTGACTAAGGATCTTGTTTGTCTACTTCATTTTTGTATCCCAGGATGCAGTAAGCATTTATGAAATGTTTATTCAATAAATAAATCCACAAGGGGCGAACCATAGTGCTATGGGTCTATAACCACCAAATAATGACTGTATGGATGTAAATATAGATACTTACAACATTAACAGCCATACCAAGGAGAAGATCTCCAAGACCAGTAAGAAGAAAGACTTTGGGTGTTCACCCAAGACCACAGAAGATCAATTAACTTAGGCACTATGGCAACATTGGGTTCAATGAATAATTTATGTATCCAGAAATGTAATATTGGCATCTTGTCCACCCTTGAGAATGGTGGTTAACTTCCGATGTGGATCCTATTACTCTTAGCTTCTTGCTATTCATGTAGTTCTTATATCTCCTCTCATTGAATCAGTGCTGGTCTGGTGTAACCAATAGAATATGGCAGAGATGATTCTAAAATCTTGGGTCACTTGCTCTAGAGTAATCTGGCTGTGATGCTTTGAGAACACTGAAGCAGATCCATGTAGACTTCAATATAAAGAAGAATTGGGACCCCAGGCAGAGGTCAGCAATATTTTGCTACTAAAGTGAGCAAGCTACCCTTGGTAGTAGATTTTCCAGAGCTCATAAACCTCCTGAGCATATATGACTCAATTAAGTAGAACTTTGGTGCTATAGAGCCTGCAAGAAATCAGAAATGGTTATAGTTTTAAGTCACCAAACTTTGGAGTGATTTGTAATACAACCATACTAACTAGAACATTGAGATTTCTTCAAATTCTGAAAGGTTTTCTGCACTCAAGGATGGTCATTCTCTTTGAGAGTGGAAAGGAGATATATAGAGAAGGGAGAAAAGAAAATGTTATGGTTCTAGCCAGTCAGATAAAGCCAACTCTATCTGCCAATAGGGTAACAGATGCTTGAGACAGAAGGACCATCATATACATCTGCTTTGCAAAGCTACTGGAAAGCAATTGCATGTTCGCTGCTATGCCCACACAAATAGCTAATGACTGAATTTTTTTGTTTTAGAATGGATCATTTAGCCAGTGTGTAGGATGCTTGAAGGCTTAAATTAAAAGATTAAATTTAAAGTTCCAAAGCATAACACACACACACACACACACACACACACACACACACACACACGCACGCACGCACCTTGGCCAAAGGACAGGATCCAAGTTTAGGAGTTTTCTTTCAAAAGTATATACTTTCAAAAGTATAATCTGGAAAAACTTCTGCTAACTTTAAAGGACAGTGACAGAAACAGTGTCACTTTATGACACTGGCATTTCAATTGGCTTAGAGATTTTTTTTCTTTCAATTGAAAAACTGACCTGTTAGCCAGACATGGTGGTACACTCCCTTACTCCCAGTTGTGTAGCTTGGTCTGCTTAAGGGGCCCCTGGCAGTAGGATCAGGATCCATCCCTGGTGCATGAGCTGGCTTTTTGGAGCCCACTACCTATGGTGGGACACCTCGAACAGCCTTGAGGCAGAGGGAGGGACTTAGACCTGCCTCTACTGAACGTACCAGGCTCTGCTGACTCCCCTTACCTTCTTGTAGGAGGGAATGGGGGGTGGGTTGGGCAGAAGGCTGGAGGGGCGGGAGGAAGGAAGAGGGGGATCTGTGATTGGTATGTTAAATGAATAAAAAATTTCTTAATTAAAAAAATTATGCCCCCTCCCTTACACAAGTTACCTACTGTAAAAGGACACTTGTATACCTGCACAGGATCATTATATGCCTCAGCAATACCTGTGTCAGGTTTGAAATTTTTCTTTGCATAGATAGGGTCTCACTCTAAGACTGCTTAATATGCAAAAATTCATACTTTCCAAAGAGCTATGTAAGGAGAAATTGTTCACATCCAGGCAAACACTCCACTTTCCCTCACTCCAAACACACATACACACAGGCCACTTACACTGGAATCCTGCCTTTGAGAGTGTAGCCCTTAGGGATAACTAGCTGAAGAGTTTAATGGAGGTCTTCTAGGAGGACACTGGAAGTTCTTGATTCCTTCTTTCATGCTTTTCTTACTAAACTATGGGGAATGGAATAGAAACAAGAGGAACTAGGAACAGAATGAGCTAGTACCTTGAGTCAGCAGTCATTTCTTACTCTAGACATGGATTAATTTGACCTACTCTATTCTTAAAAAAAGCTCATTGAGATTTTAGTTTAATGGGGGAGATGAAGTGGTAAATGGTTTGGGCATGGGGTCATTATGATGAGCATAGGACAATTTTCAAGTTGAGTGGAGGGGCTGACCAGCAAAAGATGCTTCATAAGGAATCAGAGAAAGTCAGAATCTGCCCTCCATCCCAAGGGTATCATGTTTGTGATACCCTTCTTTATTTTTCTACCACCTTTGAGGCATTTTGGAAATTATGTTGAGGTGACTGGCTCATCTGTGTCCGTCTGAAGATAGGAAGAGTGATGCAGTATTGGGTGTCGCAATATGGGATGGAAGTGCTGGGTACTGGAGGCCTGGAGGACTAGAAATAGAAATAAATCCTATTCCGCCAGCTATACAAAGTAAGGTCAAATGAAATTCAAATTAAATATTTCATTGGCTAAGTGGTGCTGATGATGGCAGATCGCAATAATGGGGTAAACCTCTGGAGACTTTTTGCTTATAGGAATGAAGCTAACAAGGCTGAGGAACACTGTTCCAGATGCTGGTGTACAAACTCTACAAGAAATAAAATGGAGATGTGTAGCACGAGTTCTAATTGGTCTTAATAATAACAATGAAAACCCAGAGTCAGATATCAGGGTGAAAGCTGAAAGATCAGAGAAGCAGAGCAGCCAGTCTCTAGAGAGTTCTTACCTCTACTAAATCCTCAGCCTGAAATGGGCTGAGCTTCTGTCTCCTCCCACCTTATATTCTCGTCACCACCCAGCCATATCACTTCCTGTCACCACCTCCTAAGTGCTGGGATCAAAGGTGTGTGCCACCACTGCCTGGCTCTGTTTCTCTTTTAGACTGGATCAATCTTGTGCAGCCCAGGGTGGCACTAAACTCACAGAGATCTGTCTGCCTCTATGAATGGTCCAGAGACAATAAGTAAATTCAAATGGTCTGCAGAGAGAAATGGTGGTGATGATGGCATATTTCCTAATCGTTTGTTTACGAGGTTCCAGGCACCATGCTTAATTCTTTGCATAATTTAATATTTAATCTCTATAACAACTGGGCTAGAAATTATTGTTATTGTTTTTCAGATTAAAAAATTTCTTACAATTAAGAGCACTGCAGCAGAGCTAAGAACTGGAAGAGGCAAACTTGAGTCCTGGTCTGGTAACCTGAGAAAAGGACTTACTTCTTTTGATTCTATTGAAGTAGGCATTGGCAGGCTGGACAAGCCCCTATTAGAAGTATTCACCTTTTGACTATTCTTTTAATAGCTGAAAATCAACACCTTCTTGTAAAATATCTTTGTGGACAACATTGTACCTTGTGTAATGTCTACCACACTTATTTAAAATGTATACTTTGAAGACTGGGCTGGGGAAATGGCTCAGCCAGTAAAACCTGAGGGACCTGAGTTGGATTCTAGCATCCATGTAAAAAGCCGGGCTTTCAGTGGCGTTTGCTGGAATCCCACTGCTGGGGAGATAGAGACTGGCCAGCAAGTCCAGCAGAATGGACGAGCTCCAGGTTCACTGAGAGATCCTATCTCAGAAAGAATGTAGAGAGTGATTGAGGAAGACACCCAGTGTCAACCTCTGGCCTGTACACACACAGACAGACACACACATTCACACACACACACACACACAGACACACACACATAGACACACAGACACAGACACACACATTCACACAGACACACACACACATAGACACACAGACACAGATACACACACAGACATGTACGGACAGACCCAAACACACAAACATACAGACACATGCATAGATGCACAGACAGATAGACACACACAGACAGACACAAATACACAGACACACACACACACACAGACAAAGACAGACACATAGACACACCACACAGGCACACACATGCAGACACACACACACACACACACACACACACACACACAGACACACACGAGTCATCTAATCCAGACAGCACTGTGATATCTGACCTGTGGCCTTCAGTGTTACGGCAGCCCCATAAATAATTTTGGAGGAGACTTCTTACAGTGTGGATGTAGCAGATTTAATAACCAATTTCCAAATGTAGGTTATCAACACTATATTCCAGAATCAGCTATTTAAGCACCTTTAACACAGTTTGCTATTTTCTTACAGATGTCTGTTAGGAGGTCCTCCCCTCCCACCCTCTGTCTTTGGTTTTCATAGCTGAATCTTCTCATGTATTATATTAAATAAAATTATCTGCTTTATTCACTGATTTGATCAGGTTTTTAATGTTGATTTAAGGTACATTCTGTGGAAAAATGGTTACCTGACCTTTGGACACAAGAGAGCTAGCATGGTACCTTTTTTTTTTTTTTTAAATTAGGTTTTATGTGTGTATTTTCCATTGATAGATCTTTTTCATAAATAGCCAATCATGGCCTTTTTTTTTTCTTTTTGCAATCAGCAGCACTGACCTTAGGTAAGCAAGTTGCCTTGCTTTTGAAGATGGTGGTGCAGCAAGGGTTCCTCTGAGAGAGCTGTAGGCATGTATAAGTCATTTACTTGGAGGATGATCTCCCGGAAGGATGGGGCAAACAGAACAGGAAAGGAGGAGATATTGCCTCCCAGGCCAAAGGATGTTCTCGGGGACTTCTCGCAGTGTGTCTGCTGGTATTAAATCTGTTGTGCTATTGGGATGACGTATCATTGTCACAGGTGATCCCCGAGAAGCAAGTAGAGATACTTTTGAAAAGCATAGTTCAAGGGCTAAGCCTTGTTAAAGCATGTGTTAGGGTAGGGAAGATGGCTCAGTGGGTAGAGTACTTCCTGTGCAAATGTGAGGACTGGAGTTCAGGTCCCCAGACCTCACGTAAACTCTGGGCAGGTGTGTCAGCCTGCCTTTAACCACAGCCTTTTGGAGGTGGAGAAGGAGATTCCCCGAGAAATCTAAAGAGTTAGGCTAGCCGAACTGGCAAATTCTGGGTTCAAGTGAGAAGCCCTGCCTCAATCTAAAAAGTAGAACACAGTCAAGGATGACATCTGACACTAACCTCCAGCCTCTACCTGCACACACGTGTGTACACCGTGGCGGAGATGTGTGCTACACATATGTAGACATTCATATCACACATACATAGTCACTGGCAAAAGTGAGAAACAGACATGTATTAATGATTTGCTTATAGTCTTGACTTAGTACAAGTCATTTCATCCTGCTGCCCAATGGGGAGGGTGGTGGGAAGAATTCTTGTTTGTTCTAAGTCCCAGTTTGTGTGTGTGAGTTTAGACTTTACAAGAAAACAGGTGTTTGAACACATTTATTTCTCGGTTCCTGGTCTCTATCCATGCACTAGATATAACTAGAAATTAGTGCTAATGATTTAAAATAATGAAAATCAACCTGGAGCCAATCTCCGAATTTAGAAGATACTTTGAGTCTGTTTTGTGATTCATAGGAGTACAAGCAAAAATAATTGTGGTTCTGATGTCACATAACTTTTTTGTTTTGAAATAGAATCTTGTAAAGTCACACAAGCCCTGCAGAATGGAAAAGACTCCATGACAAATGTTGTGGAATATTACTTTAACTACGTAAAGATGTGTTATATTTGTTTATGTTGCAGAATATTACTTTAACTATGTAAAGATGTGTCATACTTGTTTATGTTGCAGAATATTACTTTAACTATGTAAAGGTGTG
>CABHPQ010159919.1:20508-50532 GCA_902168405.1 Peromyscus aztecus
ACACACACACACACACACACACACACACACACACACACACACACACAGATAGAGATACACAGATGGGAGGCAATTCATCCCGAGTATTGCTGCCTCAGCCATATTACTTCACCGTTATCTCCCATCCACCCCTCATTCCCATATCACTTAAAGAATGTCTTTGACATCCAATCCCCTCTCACTTCCTCTAAGACATTAAGGAACTCGAGTCTTCTCTGTTGCTTCCTGTTTCTTCCTCTGGAGGCCATGACTCCTATGATGTCAGAGAACATGAATCTGGAGGCTGTCCCTTGGAGGCACAGAATATCGCTAGTGAATGTGCTATTTGTCATGGATTTGCTGGGACTTCATCCCTAGGTCATGATACCCCCCACACTTTCCTATTGTGGGTCTTCTTTGCTTGGCACAAATGTTTCTGCTGGTGGATCGGAGGATGGAGAGTCCTTCTGCTTTCTCTCTCTGAAGGGCAGTTGGAATGTCACATGGATGTACCTTTCTGTATCCTTTCCAGCATGTGAAAAAAAAATCAGATTGTAAGTCCTTAAATACAGATGTCCTAGTTATATTTATTAATTGACTCACATATTTGCTTTCAAAAGGGCAGAGGAATTGTGAATGTGTCCATGTAAAATGTAATGCCACATTAAAAAAGTGGACCATTCCATGCAGTAAATGACGAGAAGCTGCAAGACAGTGTAGAAAGGTCAAAAGAAGCTCAGATCATAATAATAACGGGGCCTTTCAAACTTTAACTTATATACAATTCTCCCAGGATCTTGCCAAAATGCAGCTTGCAATTGGCAGTCTGAGACAGTTCTCATAATTTCACTTGTGTGTGTGTGTTGTGTGTGTGTGCATGTGGGTATTTCCACATGTGTGTGTATGTGTACCCATACACAAGCGCACATGTCTGTGTTTGTATGTGAAAGTCAGAGGTTGACCTTAGATGTCTTTCTACATCACTTTCTTTATTCAGACAGGGTCTCTCTCACCTGAGTCCAGGTCTGACTGGTTCACTAGTCTAGCCAGTCAGTTTGCTGTGGGACATCCTTCACCTCTGCTTCCCGAGTGCTGGCACTCCAGGTACGGTGGTGCAATGCTGCTCAGCACATACGTGAGTGCTGGGGATCTGTTGCCTAAAAGGCTTCCTGGAAGAATACTGTAGATGAACGATGAAAGGCTATTAAGGAGAGTTGAAGTAGGTGAACCTCGAAGAGAGCATTTCATGGTCAGGGATCTACCAGTCAACTCACCAGGGAGAACATGAACTTAACTTGCAGGAGACTTTGTGAACAGTCTTTGCATTGTGGAGACAAGGAGGCATATTTTAAATGCACTTTAAAAATTGTTTTAAGTTTTATTATTTACATACGTTACATCCCGACCTTTCTCCTATCTCCACATCTCCCACACCCTTCCCCATAAACTCCTCCTCCTCGAACAACCACTTTGAATACTTGGCTGAAGAGCATGAACTAGGCAAGAGAGATAGGGAGAGTGTGAGAGAAGTCCGTAATGACAAAGTCTGCTTAGACAAGGTTATCCCAGATGTTCACACATCCACGGCACACCACCGTTATAATGGCTTTTTCTGGGAATGGAATATTTGGATATTGCTCAAAACTGCAGAGGAGTTATTAAAGGAGATTTATCACCTAAGTATTTTCTGCTTTCGATTTTTTTCCCTTCAGATGCTGCCAAATGGCTCAATTTTAGGGGTGGTTGCAGGGGCCGGGGTAGAGGCAGGCAGTGCTTAAATTTCCTATGCTCAAGGTAAATTAGACTCAGCCTCCTGAGTTCTGGGATTAGAGGTGTGAGCCTTCACACATGACCACGATGGTGATTTTCAAACTGAGTTGTACTTATCCGAAGGTTCCATGAGGCTCCATCACGGGGCAGCGGTGGAGTAGTGAGGAGAAGTGGGAGGGGTACATGGCAGGTCTTACCAACATTTTAAGAATCGTTTTAACAAACTGCTTTATCCTTTGGACACCTACAGGAGCAAGGAGCCAGGGCATTGTTTTCCGAGGTGGGAATTGGAATGGGAAATCCACATGAGGAAAGAACACAGCATTCTGGTGCCAAAGTGCAGCGTATGGCCGTCTGCCTCACTTATTTTTCCTGTTCTAACCAGAGTGATCCTGGAAAGAGTTAGGCTTTAGGAATGGTAGGAGCAGAAGCGAGTCGCCTTATGTGCATTTCTACAGTCTCACAAAACCAAACACTCTTGGCCACAGTCCGTTGTAGTTACCAACTCTTGTGTTAGGGTTGCAGAGAACTGGAAATGACCAGAGGCCTGCAAACATTCCTTCCATAGCGTTTATCTGAGAGGAAGGTGGTTTGTTTTATAAAACGTGGAAAGGAGACCAAAAGGGAAGTTGGATGAGAACAGTGTTGGTGTATACATTCCGAGAAGCCTGGAGTGAACCGGTTATCCAAGTGATAACAGTATCACATATCTCTTCAGCTTGGCTTTATCACTGTGTATTTAAGAATCTGAAAACAACCTTTTCTGTTACAATGTTCGTAGAGAGAAGATATGATAAAACTCATAACAGACAGCCATTGAGGGGGCTTTGTGTTTATTTGCTTGGTCTGATTTTCAGAGAAATAGCCAACCTCCTTTGGTTTAGATTTTCTTTTGGCTAAACATGGACTTCTAGTATATCTTTTGACTTGTTTCATTTTTCGTTATATCAGAACACATAGGCAGAATGAACATTAACTAATATGAGTGAATGATCTCATGGTTTAGGGAGCATGGAACCATGTAGCAAGAGGATGTCGATGTGTGGTCATGAACAAGGTGCTACTCAGGTATCCAGGACAGACACACCTTGGATGTATGTGTGTATCTAGGGTCATAGTGAAATCTGTTTAGTAAACAGCCCACATCCTTTGCAGACATGCTCTCTTCCACACCTATGTTGTGCAGCTTGCACTAACAGCCCAGTGGTAGATGGTCCTCAAGATCAATGAACACACAGTCACCTTTGTTGTCATGTCTACATACCTCTTCCTGTTCCCCGTGAGTTCTGATAGTACATGAGTGTTAGGCTCTCTTATGACGTTCACTGGCAGAATGAACTACTGCAGTCCACACTTTCTCTTGCCTGAAGACTTGATAATAGGCTTTTAGAGAACCACTAAGTTGGCTGGTGTTAAATAAAATGCATACTTAAATACAAAACCCCATGGGCACTGTTGGTGAGCCCTGAGGTCTGTATATTGCAGGAGTGTGTTATAGCAGCCTGGAAATACTGTGGAAAAAGTACAGAGAGAGTCAAAGGTGACAGACTTCTCTATCTGGGCAGCTTAAAAAAATGCAACTTTGTTGTGACTCTGTGTGTGTGTATGTGTGTGTGTGTGTGTGTGTGTGTGTGTGTGTGTGGTGTTTGTATGTGTACATGTTCCTGTGTGTGTCTTTGGAGTGGTGGTAGTGGTGTGTGTGTATATTCCTGTGTATGTGTGTGTGTGTGTGTGTGTGTGTGTGTGTGTATTTCTAGTGTATTGAATGTGTATGTAGAAGCCAGAGGACAATGCTGGTGTCTTGTCAATCATTCTCCACCTTATTTTTTGAACTCTTACTGAACATGGAGCTTGAGGATTTGACTGACTGGCCATGAGCTCCAGGAACCCTCCTGTCTCCATTTCCTAATGACAGCTTTACACGCACACACTGCCACACTAAACTTTTTGTGTGGGTGCTGGTGATCTAACCTCAGGTTCTCACATTTGTGTAGCAAGCACTTACCTACCAAGCCATCTCCCCAGCCCTGGTGCAATCTCATGTATATTTTACCCTTATAATGAATAGCTCATGAATTTGACTCTGGCCAGAAGTAATTTCAGGCAGAGGAACATTGGCTCACAAAGATATTTTCAGCAGAATCATGGACCTAAATAGGATGGATGGGATTTAAAAATTAATCCAATCCAACTATTTTACAGAAGAGGAAGCTAGGGGAGCAAGAAGATGCGTGGCTTTGATTCCCATTCGCATTGTGATAAAGGCTCTGGGAGACCAGAAGGCAATCCATTACTAATGCTTTATATGTGCAGCCACGGGGTCCGTGGCAATATTTAGCTTTACTGAGGGACATTAAAAGAGAAGGAAGGGCCGGGCAGTGGTGGCCCATGCCTTTAATCCCAGCACTCGGGAGGCAGAGCCAGGCGGATCTCTGTGAGTTCGAGGCCAGCCTGGGCTACCAAGTGAGTCCCAGGAAAGGCGCAAAGCTACACAGAGAAACCCTGTCTCGAAAAAAAAAAAAAAAGAGAGAGAAGGAAGGATCCAAACTGCACTTATTTATGAGTTATGATGCAGATGCATCTGAGTGATGAGCAGTATAAACAGCTACTCTCTAGGACCTCTTCAGTGCATAAGATGTCCTGTTTGCAAGTTAGATTCATTTCTGTTTGAGTTTCGAGGGTTGTAAACACATGAAAAGGCTTATTTGCAAATTATGTACTCCAAATTGCTTGTAACATGGTCAGAGAATTCCTTAGCTTAACCAAATGAAAAAATATTGTGGGAATTTCGCACAACCATGCAGCTGTGTCTTTATCATTTGATGTCTTTGCTCACTCAACAGGAGACAAGAAAACTTTATCACCAACTTGGCCAGATAACCTTGTACCAGTCAGCAGGCCTCTTTGCATGTTTAAAATCTGGCACTGTGTAGAACAGCAAAATGGGGAAATTTGTAAAAGCTTTGAGGCTATACAAGTCCTTGAGAACGATAGAACTGACCTATGTGATAGTGACTACAATCCGTAGTTTTGGATATAAATGGTCCAGTTCAGCCATCTTTAAGACCACCGTAAAAACACTGCAGATGCTCAGCCCAATAGCTGAATGGTGTTTTTAGAAGGTTTGTTTCAACAGAACCAGCTCCAAGCAGCCAAGTGTCCTTCATCTTTTCCTTAGGTATTCCTGGTGTCTTAGGGAAGCTGAACGTAGCCCATAGGGTAAGGCAGAAAGAGCACCAGCGCCACCACCTGGATGCAGGGAGAAAGAGGCATTGCACATCCAAGATGCTCCGTGTCTGGGAGTGAAGCCGTCTTGCCTGATTTGTCGCCTTGCCTCTCTATTTCATTTCTAGTCATGCTGTCTTTGTTTATTTTTCATCATGTATTTTTATTTCCTGCACATATATTAATGTTACCCCCACTTTTAGTTTCTGTTTTCCTGTTTAGGAAGAGGTCCAGAACATGGGGGCGTGGCGTGCTAAGCTGGGAGGTGAGGGGGATGAGAATTGGGACAACCCTTTGGAGGACTCATCCAGTGAGGCTTATGTCTTCATGCAGGTTATGTGTTCTCTTGAACACACAGGAAAAGCTCCTCTTGAACACAGAGGAAAAGCTCCTTGGTGAAACCTGGCTTCGTGCTGTTTGAGCCGTAAGAATCCAGCTCTATTAAATCATTAAATCATTAGTCCTGGAATCAAGGGGATAGTGACAATTTTCTTTTTCTATGAGGAAAGCGAAACGACATCACCTCATCTGCCTTGAGGCAAGTGAGCTTTGTGGAGCTTCATGATGCACGTTTTCTTCTGTGTGGTACAATCCCACAGACTGATTAAGGACTCAGGGCAACAGATAACAAATGGCCCTTGGAGTAATTAGTACAAGACCCAAAATTTTCTTAAGCAGACATGTTTTTTTTTTTTTTTTTTTTTTTTGGCCTCTGTAGAGATTTTCCCCTAGACAGTTCCAAAGATCTCTAGCTTAGTTACTCAAGTCATTGACAATCATCTTCTAGGTGTCAGGCCCAGAATTAAAAAAGATGGGACCAGTTCTAAATTAAGGCTAGCTTTTATTTCAGTAGTCTAGATAACCGTTTATGATATCAAACATTCATAACCATGGTAACATGGATACCTGTGGTTCTCTGAGGATAACCCATGTGGTATAGGTACAGAGGAGGGATGATGGAGCAGTGTGCCTGTGTGTGTATGTGTGTGTGTATCTGTGTGAGTGTGTGTGTCTGTGTGAGTGTATATGTGTGAATATATGTCTATATGGGTGTGTGTCTCTCTGTATGTGAGTGTGTTTCTGTATGTGTATGTCTCTCTGTGTGTATGTTTGTGCATGAGTGTGTTTCTCTCGGTGTGTAGTGTGTATATGTCTGTGTGTCTCTGTGTGAGTGTGTATGTGTGAGTATATGTCTGTGAGTGTGTCTCTCAGTGTGTATGTCTGTGTATGTGAGTGTGTGTGTGATGATACAGCACCTCTATTTGTTATAAATGCTTCACTTTTTATCTACTGTCTGTATTCATGTTCTGTGACACACTGATTTTGGCACAAACATCTCTGAGAATTGTGGAGGTGCAGATAGTTATGACTGATAGACTCACACCTAAGGATGACTGAGATGTCCAAAGTTAGAGCTGTGAGTTTGGTTCCATGACCCAGACTTTCATAAACAGCACTGTTTCATCTCTAGCATCAGTGTGTCTGAGTCTTTTACTCCCTACGTATTTTAAGTGGTTTGATTTTGTTCTGATCTTTAAAAACTCACAGGTTGGGTTAAGGACTAATTCTGCTAGGCTGATGTTTTAAGAAGGAACTTAGCTGTTTTCCTTCTGCAAGGATCATAATAGTACTGGAAGTTGAGGGCTTCGTTTAATAGCCACACCTCAGAGCTTAGCAGAGTTGAGTATGGCAGTTCTGAATGTTTCCATTTTGACTTAGAATTCCTATTTGAACTCTTTATACCATTGGAGATAAGGTTGGGTGCATGACATCTGGCCAGCAAATATGATTTGAACTGAACCTTTAAATTTTAGAATTGAACAGTGTTTAAATGAAGCTTTAATAAATAATACCACACACCCTGACAGTGCCCACCTTTATAAACTTGTTTTTGATCATGACTTGGCAGAGTTATGGGGAAGCTCTTCCTCTCTTTCTCCCTCCCTCCCTCCCTCTCTCCTTCCCTCCCTCCCTCTCTCCCTCCCTCCCTCCTCCTTCCCTCTTTTCCTCTCCCTTCCTCCAACTTCTTTAACACCTCTATGACAAATAACTGATTTGGCTTTTGACAAACATCCCCCTCAGGATGGAGAATTTAAAATTATACTCTGCAAAACCTTTGCATTGATTTTTGCTAACACTAAGAAGGATAGTATGTTTGCTGAGATAAGTTTCAAGTAATTTTGAAATATGTAAGATAAAAGGTAAAAGACACCCTTTTGATTCCTGTTCCAATGGTGTCGCCACTGCCTTTGCTCAGAAAGCAGGCTTCCTCACTCTGTGTTCGTTGGCTTTATCATCACCGTGACAGAATGCCTAGCATAAAATCTTAAGAGGATGGATTTCTGGGCGGACAGCGTCAAAGGTCTGAGTTAATCTTAGTGGGGAGAGGGTGCCAGAACAGCTCACTTGATGGTGGACAGCAAGGCCCAGGGAAAGATAAAGCCTCCAACTAGGCCCTGCTCTCCACAATATCTCACCTCGGAATGGTCTATTCAAACAGTGAACGTGCTGTGGGGACACTATTATGGGAACACACAATGCTGTACTTTATTTAGCTCTTAGGCATTTCTCTTTTTTTCTTTTATTGAAAATAGATTTTTTTCATATAATCTGATTATGGTTTCCCCTCCCCCTATTATTCTCAGTTCCTCCCATATCTCTTCCCATCCAGATCTGCTCCCTTTCTATCTCTTATTAGAAAACAAACAGGTTTCTAAGGGATAATTATCCAACAAAATATGGTAAGGTAAAACAAAAATTAACTCATTGGGATAGAACAAACAAAACAAAACAAAAAACAAACAGAAGGAAAAGAGCCCAAGAAAAGGCACAAGAAACTGATACAGATGCATAAATCCATTTGCTCATATACTCAGTGATTCTATAAAAGTGTAAAACTGGAAGTCATAATATATATACAAAGAACCTGTAAAGTATAAAAATAGAAAAAAATAAAAATGAAAAAATTGCGGTGGAATAATCCTTCTGTACACTGTGTGAATATATGATTGGTTTAATAAGCAAGAAGTTCTCAAAACATATAAAAATGTACTCAGACACTTCCCCATTGTTCTCTCTGGATGCACATCAAGGAGATATGAATAACTTTCCACCCTTCAAATAAAGTGAGCTTAAAGAACCCTAACTGACCAACTGTGTTTGGGTTTATATGGGGCCACTCATTCTGTTTCATCAATCTGTTTTTCTATCTTGGTATCAACACAATTTGGTCTTAATCACTACAGCTTTACAAGTCTTCAAACCAGCTAACATCAACCTCCTCAATTTTCTGAACTAGGAATTGAATTCAAGGTCTTGCACGCATTTGATAGATACTGAGTTCCACCCATAATCTTCCTTTTTACTTTTTTTTTTTTTTAATTTGAGACAGACTCACACTCCATCTCTTAAGGGTTCCATATTCTGACAGTGCCACTATGGGATTAAGCGTTTAACATAGAAACCTTTGGAAGACACTTAACATCCAAACTGTAGCACCTCACTATGATATTTGTAAGCTATATGTGCAATGCTTTAAACGTTGTATTAGAAATAGAGGTGGAATAGTTATCAAGCCTGTGTTAGAAAGCAGATCTGACAACATCAGGAAAAGGTGTATAAAAGTGGACTTGCAGCATGATCTTAGCTATGGGACAACACAAAAGAAAAGTATGAAGGTTATCTCTGGAATGGTATTAATTTACCCCAGTCTTCCATTTCTTTTATATGAATTTACACATATGGTTTTAGAATTTTATTTATTTATTTATTTGATAATTTCTTGCATGTACCCAATGTATTTCGATCATATCCATCTCCTTCCTGTCTCCCTCCCAACTTCACACACACACACACACACACACACACACATACACACATCTCACTAAGTCCACTTGGTACTGTCATATACACATGGGTGTGGAGTTATCCATAGGAGTGTGCTCTACATTAAAAAAAAAATGAATCAGTAAAGTTGTTACCATAAAAGCTTCAGGAAAATGTGAAAGAAATCAATCCTATAATTAATTTACTCAGGATTGGTCATGTTGAAGCATAGCACTCAACTAGAACACACAATTTCTAAAATCATAGGGTCACACTAGAGTAAAAACAATCTGTAACAGATAGCCTAGGGCCTCAGGGGATACAGGGAAAGACAATGTGACTTTGTGACCAGTGATAGGTTTTGCTGAAAACAATGACCAGTTTTTCTAGTAATAATATTATTGTTTTCCTGGTGATATCCCTGTCTGCCAACAGCATTCTTCCTCACTGAAAATGAGAAAAGGGAGACTGTAGCTAGAGTTTTCCTGCCTGGCCCACAGTCAGGATAAATCTCTTTCACCTGCCAGTCCCACAGCCGCTCAGACCCAACCAAGTAAACACAGAGACTTATATTGCTTACAAACTGTATGGCCGTGGCAGGCTTCTTGCTAACTGTCCTTATATCTTATATCAATCCATTTCTATAAATCTATACCTTGCCACATGGCTCGTGGCTTACCGGCATCTTTACAAGCTGCTTGTCCTGGTGGTGGCTGGCAGAGACTCCCTCCGCCTTCCTGTTCTTTTTATTCTCTCTGTTAGTCCCACCTATACTTCCTGCCTAGCCACTGGCCAATCAGTGTTTTATTAGCAACAGGAGACAGATCTTCAATACTGAGTATTATGGGAAACACTTTCTCATCCACAGGAAAGAATCTTACCTCCTTGAGTCAACTTGAGAATTTATGCATATCTCCACAGAGTAACTGTGTATTTGATTGAAGTTTTATTCTTTTTTTTTATTGAGTATTTGTTAACATACAGGTAAATGCAGTTCTCAGGTGTTGGTTTAATGAACTGAGCTAATGAAGAAATATATTGAACCAAAGAATTCCTCTTGTGACTCCTTTCTCATCAGATCCCCAGCCCTTCCTCGATCATTTTCTGATTTCTGTCACCACAGGTTGGTTTTGTTCTCGTTGGCATTTTTTTTTTTTTGTGAATGAATCAGATAGTTATGGAGTTTAGACTTCCAAACCTCCTTTGATATTTCTTGCTCATCAAGTGTGATCTTTCTTTCTTTCTTTCTTTCTTTCTTTCTTTCTTTCTTTCTTTTTTGATTTTTCGAGACAGGGTTTCTGTGTGTAGCTTTGGTACCTGTCTTGGATCTCACTCTGTAGCCCAGGCTGGCCTCGAACTCACAGAGATCCACCTGGCTCTGCCTCCCAAGGGCTGGGATTAAAGGCGTGCGCCACCACCACCCGGCAAGTGTGATATTTCTTGCTCAGACAATAACACTGGGAAGTCATCAACAACTCATGCGAGTGGGTCCTTAATTCAACAAACATAAGACTTGTGGTACACTCTCAGGATGCTGGGAGCTGGTTGTGAAATCAGGGAGCCTTGAGCTGCGCCCCTGTGTGCTCTGCTAGCTAGTTTCACACTCTTGCTCAATGTATCTGTGCGATCCTTGTTCCCTTTAGCTCTTCTAATCTCAGAAGGGCTCTATCTCCAATTGCCTCTGCACACATTGTTTTGCTAAGAATCTCCTTCCAAGATGAGCATATGTGTACAGTCTGATGCCCTTCCGTATTCACCCACATCTCTCTTTCCAAAGCTGTGGTCAACCCAGCTTTCTCTTCCACCTTATACTGGTCAGGCATTGCACCCCCAAACCAGCTGCTCCAGGAAATTACCATGACTTTGCCATTCTGAGTGTAGACTCAGTCTCTTTTAATCTTCTAAGGTAGTTAACAAAGATGAGGCTGCAATACTCAACAGAACTATAATGAAGGCTTGGAGGGAACAAAAGCACAATGTGAGATATCCTGGAACCAAGACAGATGTGGATTCTGCAGAGAATGATGTTTATATAATTTGGAGGCCATGGACAAGGACAAGAACATGGAAGCATCCTACCTTTGCAAATTAAAAATCATATGACGACGTATAGGCATGACCAAGCCTCCTCCTAGGACCTTAGAAATCTATCTTTGTCAGCGTCATGGTTTACTTACAACTGCTTCAAGAAGTTTTCAGATCTAAACTCTGAAGACTCATGTGGCACAACCATGTTACCAAAGCCTGATAAGAGTTACCAAGCTCTTATCAATACCTTGAGAAATCATGTCAGCCAGTGCATCCCACACCTGGAGTGAGAGCATCCTACAGTCTGTTTAGGGCAATGTGAAAGACAATCTTTTTCATTCTTCTCGGCCACTAGGCACGTGTTTACGAGAAGATGAGAGAGTGTTTCAAGAATCACAGTGTTTTTTCAGCATAAGGGAATGTATATACAAAGAAATGGTTAACATTTTTGAACTCCTGGTCTTGTTAATAGGCTCACTTTACATGCTGAAGCCAAATTTTTTTATTTTTTAATTTTTAAAAATGTTTTTGTTTTTTCTTTTCTTTTTATTAAGAGATTTTTCTATTTGTTTTACATATCAACTACGGATTCCCCTGTCCTCCCTCCTCCCACCCCCCAGCCTTCCCTCCACCCATCCCCCATTCCCACCTCCTCCAAGACAAGGTCTCCCCTGAGGAGTCAGCAGAGCCTGGTACATTTAGTTGAGGCAGGTCCAATCCCCTCCTCCCTGCACCAAGGCTGAGCAAAGTGTCTCAGCATAGGCCCTAGGTTCCAAAAAGTCAGCTCATGCTCTAAGGACAGGTCCCAGTCTCACTGCCTGGGGCCCCCCTAAACAATTCAAGCTAAACAACTATCTTACTTATCCAGAGGGCCTAGTCCAGTTCTGTGGGGGTTCCTCAGCTATTGGTTCATAGTTCATGTGTTTCCACTAGTTTGGTTAGTTGTCTTTGTACTTTTTCCAATCATGGTCTCGATATCTCTTGCTCATATGATCCCTCCTCTCTCTCATTGATTGGACTCCTGGAGCTCTGCCTGGGGCTTGGCCGTGGACCTCTGCATTTGCTTCCATCAGTTACTAGATGAGGGTTCTATCATGACAGTTAGGGTGTTCAGCCATCCAATCACCAGAGTAGGTCAGCTCAGGCACCCTCTCGACCATTGCCAGTAGTCTATAGTGGAGTCATCTTTGTGGATTCCTGGGGACCTCTCTAGCACTCTGCTTCTTCCTGTTCCCATGGTGTCTTCATTTATCGTGGTATCTCTTTCCTTGTTCTCCCATTCTGTTCCTGATCCAGCTAGGACTTCCCACTCCCCTAAGCTCTCTTTCCCCTGACCCTTGCCCTCAATTACCTCCCCCCCCCCCCCCCCCCGTTTGCTCATGTAGATCTCATCCATTTCTCTGTTGCAGGATTTCCAAAGAAACTGTTAACATTTTTGAACTCCTGGTCTTGTTAATAGCCTCACTTTACATGCTGAAGCCAAATTCTTAATGTTCCAATCTAACAGGATTTCCAAAGATCTGTTTATTCCATGCTGCCTTCTATCTGCTTGACAGGGATTTCTCCCAGGACTAAAGGAGGCCCCTTAGAGATAAAAGACACTTTCTTCTGAAATACCACAGCCGTTTTCAAATGTCCTGAAAGATAACTCTCTAACTTCAGAAATCTAAGTTGCAATTCTCCCAGGGTACTCTTGCACATTGCATAACATCACGCTATCTGTTCACAAGGTAGTGTGAAGGGAAAATTTAAATAGTATCAGTGAACGAGTTTCATAATCTTGAAAGACTGCAGACACTACTATGGGACAAACAGAGCAAGGCACCTTCCAGTTGACATTATTAAACTAGTGACAGTTCTCTATTTCTTCTATTAGTGACCTTAGGGATGGTAAGTCAACACCCACAAATAAATGTTCCTGAACCAAAATATCAGCCAATCCCCTTTGCTTTTTCATCCATCTAAAGTGAGTGAAAACAGTTCAAAAGTTGGTAAAGAAGGAAAGGGCACGGGCTCAACCTTAAATTTATACTGAGTAGATTCACAGAACCAATATATTAAATACCTAAAGCAAGACTAAAATACCTTATAAGCATATAATTAAGGAAGCTAGATAACACATATAAAACAATTTCTGCAAAACTATAGGCCATATATATATATATATATATGACTCAATACCTTAAAATCCATTATAAGACTATGATGTTGGCGTTAGTCCCAGATCCTATGATTTAGTTAGAGGAGGAATGACTGTATTTACTGTCTGCCCACAGGGTGTGGTGCACTGTCCAGCAAGTTAAAGACATGCTTCTTGAGCAATAGGTTTTCCTTTTGTTTATTACCTCGTTTAAGGTCTCAAACCCAAGACTTTTGTTGACTACCGTCCAAATATTTACCAGTCTAGTTTATTCCCTGACATTTCTCACTAAGCACTTCTTTTTCTGTTGACCTCTCCAAAAAGAAAAAAAAATGAGTGATGAATCTCAGTTTCAATCCAAGCAATAGATCCACGAAACGTTGGATGTCCTGTGCTTTTTAATCTGTTAAATATGCATGGAGGTAAAAAATCCTGTGAGATTTAAAAACAATCTCACCAAGGGACAACAGCTTCAACAAAAACCACACATAGAGCGTTTCAGAAAGTTCAGTCATGTGCTGGGTCAAAGTAATGCTTGATTAACTCCAGAGCAGAAAAATCATCATACACAGCATACTCCTTGATACAAAGCAAATAAGCAAGAAATCAATGACAAAAATAAATATTCATGCTTCTTAAAGCACCGCTAAAATGATAAAGCATTCTCCAGGGACAGAAGGGACTCTGGTGCTGTTCAGCTGGCACCTCCCTCCCCTGATATTTCTATTTTTGTCCAGATATTTTATTTAGAAAACTTAAAGGTCCCTGGATAGGCTAAGGAGGTCAATATGATCTGATGTCATTGGCAGGGCCAACCTTTCTGTCTTCCTCATCACTAAAAGCCCCTCCCCTCTGCTGTTTTGGTCTGGCATGCACTCTTACTATCCACCACACCCTTTTTGACCTCGTAGGCAGGAGGTTGGGCTGGTTGTTAGCATCCTGAGCATCAACCCATCTTTGCAAACTAGAATGGAAAGATGTTGAGCCACGGCAGAAGGTTGTGTCAAAGTGGGCACAGGTTGAAAGTCATGCTTAGAATGACCCTGTTTTGTAAAATTCAGGGATACACGTATATATTCCTAGAAACAATGACATTTAACTTAACAAAGCAGGCATCTTGTTACTTCAAAGTAGCTCTCTGAGGTAGGCATTGTAGTTCAGCACTATAGTTCAACAGATGAGGAAACTGAAAAGTGGGAACTGTAAAAAAACACAGCCCCATCACACAGCTGTGAATGACGTGGCTTTCCGCCTTCCGCCTTCGCACAAATTGGTCATTACTTTCCTGATTTCTTCAAAGGAACCGGGCAGTGTCAGTGATTTTGAATGGGAGACATGAGGTGGGCATAGACTAAATTTTGGGGGAGGGACATGGTTATTTATTTATTTTTTTTTACTTTTCACTGTGAATGTCTTGATTATTTAAATTTTGTTTTACAAGGAGCATATTGTAATTTTTTTTTCCAGAGAAAAATTAACGAATAAAACGAAGCAGTCCTAATTCATCCGGGCTCCAGAAGCCTGTTCTTGTGACAGAGTTCCAGGCGGAGAAGAGTGCCAGGAAGTAGCTGTACCAGGTGAGCTGAGGGTTCAGGAACATGAGTGTGGCTGTGAGAAAATAAAGACCCCATCTGTATTTGTAATGCTTTGTATTTCTTTAACACCTAATCTGAGTTGTCCTCAAAGCTGAATAAACAGTCGTTTATCCTCAGAGCACCCCGTGAGCTCCCTGGTGTGGTCTGGGAGGGTGTGGGGTTGAGTGGTGATAGGCCATGATTAGTTTCTACCCACACTTAGGGATTCCAGCCCCTGGAGGGAAATCACTTCAGCTCTGTGTGCCTCCCATCACCCTCAGCTAAAAGGATCATCATCTTCGTGCTAATTTTCAGCCTCAAAGGGATGCTATTAATTAGCCTAAATATTAAAGGGCAAGAGAATGAATGCCAGATGCTCAGGATGAATGAATGGAGGATTTTACCCAAATCTTATAGCTGGCAGCTCTCTGGGGGAGGAGGCGAGGCGACTCGCAGCCAGTCCCAGGAGGAGGCTAGAGAGAAGGAACAGCATGGCCACTGTCCTGGTGCAGTGCCCCCTCCTCCTTTAACCACAGCGGACCACGTTCCCTGCCTCCACTAATTAGAAATTACTTCGGCACATAAACAGGCACTTTACAATGTTTTCTTTTTAAGACGGGCTGCACGCTTCTACTCTCCAGTGGGAGAGGGAACCAGTGCTGGCTTTCCCCCTGTCGCCACCTCCTCTGCAGTCCCATCCCTACTCAGCCACAGAGAAAGGCTTCAGCCACTCAGCCCAGCCTGGGAAGGAGTTGGTAAAATGGCCTGCAACATAAATCTCGACCAGCCTAGAGCTCTCAGCCACCACCGCAGACTTCTCCCATCTCCCTCCCGTTCTTCCATCAACACGGTCCAGAAAGTTCCCTTCATAGAAAGCCTCATTATTGACAGGACACTCTGGCTCAGAACACCCTTCCCATAACACCACTCCATCCAGCGGTGAGTGATAACAACGCTGTTTGTGTTTAATTAGCCCTTGGGTTACGGGCAGTTTGTGTTGAGGGTGTGGCTGTTTTAGTTGGTTATAGAGTTGACAGAAATATGTGTATTGATGCGGGTCCCCTGTGTGTGCCCTCTCGGTGCTCTGGTCTGAAAGTTCAGCAGGCCCTGGTTTCCAGTGCTTGTGGAGGCAAATTACTGAAGCCTCTGGGATTTGATGCCATTTCATAAGATTGGAACAATAATACACCGTCTCCGGGCAAAGGTCGACGATGTTTATCACCCCGCTGCCGCTTGGCTTCACAGAACTAGAGCAGGGTCTAGCTTTGGAGACTACTCCCCAGGCGGCTAGCTGGCCACACGCCCTGACCCTGAGTGTCATCTGTTTGTTTCTCGTATTTTTAAAATCATGTCTCTCATAGGATGCATGTCATGACTTATATTCACAAAAATAACTAAAATAGAAGCATGATTATAAAATAGTGGATTCCTGAAGACAAACATTACAGAATGTACGCTCATCTAAATCTGTGTCATCGTTTTCAAAATCATCCCAAAAACGGCAGTATTTGGTAACACGTTTAAGGAATTCTTACCTGAGGCATGGTAGATGCAACTAAGGGAAAGTGAAAATTTTCTTAATTTAAAATGAACATATATTCCGATGGAAAGCTTTGGTTTTCCTGTTCTTCTAATTTATGTTTATAGTCAAACCTAGGATAAGCATCGTAGTGCCAAATACATATAAAATATGGAAGTCATTTAAAAGATTTCTTTCTAATCTTCGTTTCCCCTTGAGTTTTGTCAAGCTGAATACTTAGTGGTGATGAATCTTCATCCTGTGGGTAATTTAGAGCTTGGGAATTTAATTTCACTATGTTGAATTCAGAAAGTATTCACTGAGTATCTCTACATGCAAAGAGCTGACTAAATGGAATAAAAAGATTAACAGGGTATGTTTGGACTGATGCTTTCTACCAGAAACCATTAGCTGATTCTAAAGGCAATACATAGGAGACATACCAAAAATATTTGAACAATTGCAAGGTCATTGGGATGGGTGCCCTCTCCCTGGGAGGCATGGAGGGCACAGAGGAAACAATTGTGCCAATTATTGGATTATCAGGAAAATGAATACAATGCACACAATATGCTGGATAAAACTATTTTGTGACAGCCGATAGCAGTTTTCCTGGTGCAGAAACTAAAATTAGTCTGGTGTTAAATTAGAAAATAGGTAAGCTGCGTTGACAGTTCAGGTTTTCTTCAGTAGTCCTGGTTTAGTCCTGCTGTCTTGATGGAAGTATGGGTCCACTTCCCCCCGAAGGTATCTGACCTGGAGGACCAGCTGATGCTGTGACAGGGATGGTGTTGCTTCTGACTCTCTACGGGGAATATTTCTGGTTAGTAGAGGTAACCAGGTCTGTTGGTCTATTTCTTGGTTCTGTCCCCACTTCTTCCCCATTGGTTAAGTCACACATTTTAATTATTCAAAGAAATAAGAAAAATCAATGAAGCAATATTCAACTACAGCTTCTTATCAAAGAAAGGCAGATTAGGGCCTAGGGAGACGGCTCAGAGGGTGAGCTTGCGTGCAGACATTATCTGAGTTTTGATCTCCAGCACTATATAAAAAGCCAGGCTTGGCGATCCATACCTGTAACCCTACTGCTAGGGATAGAGGAGGGGGGCAGAGACAGGTGGGTCCCTGAAGCTCACTGGCCAGCCTGTTTACTAATCAGTGAGCTCACAAGTGTGCATGGGCACATACAGACACACAGACACAGATACACACACACACACACACATACACACACACACAGAGAGAGAGAGAGAGAGAGAGAGAGAGAGAGAGAGAGAGAGTAAAATGAATACCATTCTGTGAGAGGATGAAATTAGTATTCTTATTATTTTGTTTTGTTGTGTTTTTTTGAGACAGGGTTTTTCTATGTAGCCCTGGATGGCCTAGAACTTGCTTTGTAGACCAGACTGGCCTTGAACTCAAAGATCTACCTACTTCTGCTGCTCTAGTGCTGGGACTAAAGGCATGTGCCACCATGCTTGGTCAAGGGGGTGAAATTATTAAGACCCCCTAAGGCAGTGTGATTATAGGACCTACATCATTTGGAATAACCAGGCTTTCTGAGATTTAATACTTATCAACAGCTGACCCTGGGAATTTACCTATTACCACAATGCCTCAGTCTTCCCGTGAGCCAATGCAGTTAATAATCCTGTTTTCACAGGCTTTTTAAATTAAAGTTTTAGTAAGCATACAAAATAATAAATTCTCTATAATGTTTAAATATATGTGTATATTTATGTATTTGTCCTAAGGTGGTTTTATAGATTAAATGGTGTCATATCTATTATACCTAGCACACATACTGCAGACGCTTACTTCTGATCAATAAAATGGTCATTTATGAAATAGTTAGACAGAAACATTGAAAAATAATATTACATCTATATCTAATAATTATTATCAAGTATGCTTGGGGATGGACTTTTATCTAGACAGAAGGGATGAAAAAGATGTGTTTCTTGCACTCTTGTCTGGAGGGAAGGAAAAATATTAACTCCCTGGTTGCAATGGAAGGATACTGAGCAGTAGGCTGGAGGACCTGTACTAAGCAGTGTTTCTCAACTTGTGGGTTATGGCCCCTGGGGGGTGTCGAATGATCCTTTCACAGGAGTCACCTAAGACCATTAGAAAGTGCTGGGTGGTGGTGGCACATGCCTCTAATCCCAGCACTCGGGAGGCAGAGGCAGGCAGATCTTTGTGAGTTGGAGTCCAGCCTAGGCTACAGAGTGAGATCCAGGACAGGTTCCAAAGCTTCACAGAGAGACCCTGTCTAGAAAAACAAAACAAAACAAAACAAAACAAAACAAAAGGATCATTGGAAAGCACAGATACTTACATTACGATTAATAACAGTAGCAAAATTACAGTTATGAAGTAGCAACAACTATAATTTTATGGGTGGGGGTTTGCCGCAGCATGAGGAACTGTGTTAAAGGGTCATAGCATTTGGAAGGTTGAGAACCACTGATCTAGAGGGTCTGGAAGATCCAGCTCAAGTGGCACATGGGTCTTGGTTGGGAAGGTGTGTAGAAAGCCTAGATAAAAATAAAGTGAAGCAAAATTGTCTCTGATGCTTTAGTGTGTCTAGTTTTGTCAAACAAAGTCAGGTTAATGTCATCGTTCTTAATGTAGTGCTCCCATATGTACAGTCAGGTTCCCTGTGGAGATGGTATGGTATCAGTGCAGGATGGAGTAAGAGGGGGATTCCTAATGCACTGATGCTTGTTTGATTTCCAAAGCTTCACGTTCATTCATTGCTGTGGAATAATCCTTCTGTACACTGTATAAATTACACTGTGACTAGCTTGACAAAGAAGCTGATTGGCCAATAGTTGGACAGGCTAAGGTTAGGTTCTCAACCTTCCAAACCAGACTACAGACACTGGGAAGAAGAAGAGTGGAGTCAGAGGAGTCACCAGAGAGACACAAAGAGGAAACAGGAGGTACAAAATGAAAGAGAGGTAACGCCATGTGGCAGAATGTAGATGAATATAAATAGGTTAATTTAAGTTGTAAAAGTTAGCTGGCAATAAGCCTGAGCTATTGGCTGAGCGTTTATAGTTAATATTGAGTCTCTGTGTCAGTTACTTGGGAACTGGCAGGTGGGAAAGAAAAGCCCATCTACAATTCATAGGATAGAAGTCCAGCCTGCTAGGCCTTTGTCTAAAAGTATGATTGGTTTGGTCTGTAGTAAGGAATGAACTCAGAGCCCACTGCTTGCTGGTCAAGTTCCCCACCACTGAGCTGCATCCCAGCCTCTGAAAGTATAATCTTTTGTATGATCTTCCAACAGTCAAGCTGTGAGCAATGAGAAGTGATGCTCCCTGCTCCAAGCACCCTACTTATTTCCTGTGAATCAGTTGCATTCCAGAATTGGCCTCAATATTTTAAATGTCTCCTGGATTCAAAGTTGTTCTTTGATCTTATGTCCTGAGCATTTGACTGTGAGCTGCCATAAAACCTCAAATCTGAAGCCCACTGTAAACTTATTGAAGATTTTGTGCGTAAATCACTGTGTAGCTTGTTTAGAATCTGGTGCTAAATATAGCTTTATTTGTTTTCCAGAGATAGCTCTAGAACATTTCTGGTGTATCTCTTCTTTTGATGAGAATTATGGGGCTGGCTGCCAGAGGGTTCACAAATGAAACAAGAGGCCTAGTGACCACAAACACGTGGACTCTGGTGGCAGGCATCGCTTTCCTTGGCTCTGGTTTCTGTCTTTTAAATTTATCATGTATTTTGATAGAAGCTATCCTAGTCTTTTATGACCAAAGGGAGGTTATAAACAAGCAAACTAAATATATCATGTCATCATCATAAATCAAGATCCATCTATCTATGTGTACATTAAGAACATTCTTGGGCACTTTTAGTTACTATTAAAAAACAACTAGTGAAACATTTATCTGTGCTGGAGATAATCTCCATGGAGATAATGGAGATGGAGATAATGTCAATAATCTGAGTTATGGCTAGTGTGTAGGAGGAGGCTGGAGACATGATAAACCTGCCAAATTGCTGCTGAAACTCAGGAGCCTGGCAGCAGATTTTGTAGGTGTAGTATGCCACACACAGAATGCTGATTTCCACCCGTGGCTTTGGAACTTCGTTGTCCTAGAAGGAGAGGGGAAATGTCCAGAGCCTGGAAAAGCAAACAAGCATCACTTCCGTGTACAATGTATCGAAACTTAAATTATCGAAACTTAAAAATAGACCCCCATAGGGCAGAATGGTTAAGGCATGCTGCATCTCGACTCTGCACAGCTATGCGTCCATCTGTTTAGACACTAGCAGAAGTAAAGAGAACAGCCTCAGGGACCGTGACACACAGAGAGATCAGGCTCTATCTGGCAAAGCAACAGAGACAGTGAATTATCGAGAGAAAATTTCTTTTTTTTTTTTTTAAACAAAATTCAGCATTGCCCTATAAGGAAATTCCCCTTCAATTAACATCCAGATGACTCCCTTTATTATAAAATAGTTATTGGAGTTAAATGAAGAATCACATAGGATGGAGAGGATTTTGAAGTTTCAGGATTCAGGATGACCTTAAGGGCTGTCTAGGGATACATCTGTGGAATGGAGAAAGGAAGGGAGGAGAGTTCACACCCTCCACATGTCCATCATGTCCCAGGCATTTATGCTTTTCTGTGTCTTTCCCATCATGGCAGCCTTTAAGGTAAGCAATGGTATTCACTCACTTATCTTTTAAAAATAGGAAACCAACCCAACACCTTTCTTTCCTCTCCCCTCCCCAGTACCATTTGCCCTTTTGGAAAACAGAAGCAACTTGAGTCATAGATGCTAAGCACTTTTTATCCTTAATCTCATTTTGATTAATATTTTCAATAAAGTTCCATTAAAAATCTCTTTAATCAATTTTAGAGATATTGGCTCTAGTGGATCAAGTTCTGGGGGTTAGGGGCAATTTGAAAATGTAAAACAATAAAACAAAGGGGTAGTCTATCAGGGTAACTTCCCATTAGAGATGAAATGGGATGCCTGACCCAGCAGTCACAGAAACTGACATGTGTGTATTGGCTAATCTCCTTTATTGGAAATTATCTATAACATCACCAGGAGCAAAGCAACTAGCTTTCTTTTCCTTGACTCTGCTAGGTAGAAAAACTCTTACCAATGGATAAGAGATCTCATACCTTTATTGCTAAAATTCCATGTACCACCATGTAGGTGCCTAGTTTCAAAATGTGGAAATTTGTCCAAAGTGTACTCCAGGCATACAGAGCTTCTGTAGTCACAGAAACATGAATGGGAAAACCCCAAAGAGAAGGAAAGTTGGAGACGATCTTGTTCAAACTCTCGAATTTATGGGTAAGGAAATGAAACTACAAATGTGGAGGTTTATTGAGAATAACAGCTCCAGGATTCCAGTTCTTTCCAGGTCTTAGTACAAAACGCATTCACTGTCATTGCGGCAAGGCCTCCTCTCTCCCCCCACCAACACCTCCCCAATGCACAAACACTGCTGTTTCTTTTCTGGGTTGTGTATGATTGCAAAGCTTGAGATAGTTTCAGATGGAATCAAAAGCCCCAAACTTCATTTAGAAACAAAGGCGGCAGGCAACGAGAGGAGAAATGGTCAAGTCACACAGCTACCCATGAGGGTCAGAGTTCTGAAACCCTGTCTTCTTAACTCAGTCTTTTCCATTCTACCAAGGGGGTCCATTAGTCCACTGAGGGAGGGAACCCGCTGAAGTTGCTCCCAAGCATAAAATCCTGTGTGGTAGTATTGAAAAGGGCATGGCTTGAATAACATGAATGCTTCACCTAAGCCTGCAGCAAGCAGGGATTAGCAGGGCTAATTTTACTTATTATTTATCAGTCCAGGATTAAAGGCTCCTCCTGGAATGCACAATTCAGCATTAGTGCAGTTACATTGGCGTGAGCTAGACCACAAGGTCAAATAACTTCCCTTCAGGGTTATCCCCGATGTCATCAGCTCAAGCAAATCTAGACCTAAAGGTGCTTTGGGCAAAATTTAACCCATAACTAAATAATGAATGTTTTCTTAAGAATTGAAAAATATTAAACATTTACTTGTGTGTGTGTGTGTGTGTGTGTGTGTGTACACACATGCTGTGCACACATGCACCATGGTGTGTGTGGGGAGATCAGAGGACAACTTGTGGGAGTCAGTTCTCTCCTTTCTCTACCCTGTCAGGCTGTCAAACTTGGTGGCAAGTGTTTCCACCTGCTGAACCGTTATCTCCTCTTTTCTCTTCGGTCTTGCCCTCCCTTCATTTTCTTTTACTGTAACACAGAGCATGTGTATACATAAGAAAGGAAAATCAGGAGCCGGGGCCTCAGAGACATGTTGGCAACAGTCTGATCAACCGTGAGGTATCAAACTATGTTCTGGGCTTCATGGCTAACTTGAAGTTAGAGGCTAGTAGGGTATCAGGTGAAAGGGTGAGCAAGGCCAGTGACAAGTGCCAGGAAGATATTCAGGGACCACAAACAAAAGCAAACACAAACAAAATGAAAATGAACAAAGCACAAAGGCCAGGAAGAGCTTAAGCAGCTCACCACGATGAAGTGCAGTAAGCAAGCAGCAGAACGTCACGTTCTCCATGCAATGTGTACATTTTCCCTCTTGCCTGTTATACTTTACCGGAGCCAGGGGCAGCAGGCAGGAGTGTATGTGCTTACACAGGACTTTGTACACAGATGTTCATGGTAGCGTTATTCATGGTAGCTGGCAGATGGAAACAGCCCGATTGTCTAGCAACTGGTGAAATAATTTATATGTATACAATGAAATGTTATTTGGCAATAAAAAGAAATGCTGACACACGCCGTGACAGGGATTAACCTTAAGAACACTGCTGAGTTCAAGGAGGCAGCTACAAAAGGCTGCATAATGACTTCACTTCTAGAAAATGTGCAGAGTAGTCAACCCCTGGGCACAGAAAGAGAATGAGTGGGTACCCAATGCTGTGAGGCCTGGGAAGGAGGGGCTGTGGGTGACCTTGGAGCTGCATTCTGGAGGATGGAAGGGGATAATGGTGAAGACTGCTCAGTTCATGAGCATACTAAGAATCCACTGGTCTGTGCAAAAGAGTAGTTGTCCTGGCATGTGAATTATCTCTAAATAAAGTTATCTAAAGGTGAAAGAAAAGATGAAGGAAAACGTTTCTTAAAAATGGCAACATCCCATTGTTTGAAAAAAAACAAACCTGATTACATATTTTCTGTTGGAGTGTGGGAAAGGCTTCTTGGTGGCTAACTTGGGATTTATAAGAAGTCAGTAACAGACATGCTTGACCAAGGTAGGGAGTATGTAGTTGAAAGATGTGTCCATGCACTCAGATTCACTCATTCAAGGAGTCCAGATCTCTGAGTGCCTGCTACATGTTAAGTACAGGACTGGGTTATTGACTGTCTATGATGGATGACACAGAGCCCTTGACCTCCTGACTCTTGTATTCAAGCCAGTGACAGATTAACAAAGGACAAACCTATGACACGAGATCAGCATTCAATATGTGCGTCAGAGTGCCACAAAAGAAAGCAGCAATGGTGGCGATGGCACTTTTCTGGACTGGGTGATTAGGGACAGCTCCCTGGAGGTGTCACTGTGAAGATAACCTAGTGAAGGGCATGAAGGCCATTCACGTGGTTTCTCACTGGCAACTTCATACCGATAACTGTGTCCACCTCCTCTGGACATCAGAACACTTCTAGCCTGTTGTTTATCAAGTACTTTGCCCTGTGGGAAGTCTCTCTCTGTCAGCCTTTCAAGTCACCAACTTGGACAGTGGTAGATCATGGGTCATAATTATCACTTAGAGGGAGAGTGTAATGGGTTTGTCCAAATCAGGGCCACCTGCAGTAAGAGCTAAAGATTAGAGTATAAAGCTTGCTGGGATTAAATAACCTAAACAGCAGTTCTCAACCCCTGGGGGGGTTGAATGACCTTTTCACAGGGTTAGCCTAAGATCAGCAGAAAACACAGATATTTACATTATGATTCATAACAGTAGCAAAATTACAGTTATGAAGTAGCAACAAAAATAACTTCATGGTTGGAGGGTCACCATAGCATGAAGAACTGTATTAAAGGGTCGCAGCTTTAGGAAGGTTGAGAACCACTGCTCTAAAGCAAGCTCTTTCTCCGACTTTGTTTCCTCAACTGTCCCTGTAAAAAAAGAAGACGAGAACTGGATTAGTCAGGATCCAAACAGGAAGAACAGAAACCACCTTGGATGTTTACAGCAAGAACTTCAATGTAGGGAACTAGCCGCACAGTTATGGCGAAGCAGAGAGTGGAACGGAATGACACCGGTACCAGTGAGCTAGCCCAAAGGGGAACCATTCACACAGCTCACCTGGAAGGAGCTACCGATAATTAACTATGCCTAGAGGGCCAAGATCACCTGACCAAAGCTGGGGTCATGGCAGCTTGTCTGCTAGGCTGTGGAATCTTTAGCCACTGCCTGAGTAGCCACCTAAGGTGGAGGGGTAAGCAATATAATGGAATTCCCCCTGAGCCCTCTGCTTCCCAACTAACACAGCGCTTCCCAAGACGGTGAAAACCAGGTAGAACCTGGGGAGCTGGGAGCCTGGGGAAGGCGGCCTGTAGGGTCCTGTTCTCTGCAATGCAGAGGGAGGGCAAAGGATGGATCCGAGTGTTGTGGGATTTTCTGTATGGCAAATGTGTTGCTAATAAAACACTGATTGGCCAGTGGCTAGGCAGGAAGTATAGGCGGGACTAACAGAGAATAAAAAGAACAGGAAGGCGGAGGGAGGAGACACTGCCAGCCGCTGCCAGGACAAGCAGCATGTAAAGATGCCGGTAAGCCACGAGCCATGTGGCAAGGTATAGATTTATAGAAATGGATTGATATAAGATATAAGGACAGTTAGCAAGAAGCCTGCCATGGCCATACAGTTTGTAAGCAGTATAAGTCTCTGTGTTTACTTGGTTGGGTCTGAGCGGCTGTGGGACTGGCAGGTGAAACTCAGCAACATCCGAGGGTAGTGATGTTCAGAGTGAATGGAGGGACTGAAAACGGTCTTTAAATATTCTTAAGTATGCACCACAAGCCTGGTCGTGTGTTAGGTCGTCTCATACAATTGTTCTCATTTTGTCGTAAGTATCTTTCTCTGAAGGGAGGAGCAAGTATCAACGTTTTAAAGGGGAAAGCCTTGGCATCAGAAGGCTTTTGGAATGTGTTCTTAAGATTCTCCTGCAAAGACAGGACGCTATTCTCCTTTTACTGCATTCTGGGCACCTCGGGAGGTTAGGGTCTGGGCATATCTCCTCCCTAACTACTGACTTTTCTTTTTCACCTTCTCAGTCCCCAGGTAACGTGTTCATAGCGCAAGTCGAGTCTTTGTTCTCCATCACAAGTCTCGAGAACCTGAAAACGCAATCTTTGATTCCAGCCTAATCTCGTGTCAGATGGAATTGTTGGAGTTAGAAAACAAATGATGTGAAGCCATCTCTCTTGAGGAGGTGCTCACACTCACGCTTCCCCTCTGTACTGCGAAGATGAGCGCAGATGCCTACCACGACATTTCCAGACGCTAAGACCCATTTTGAGGGGTGGAGGTGTTTGCTCCAGGCAATGAGGTAAGGCACTAAAAGTTCCAGGGTGGGGCTTTTCCTCCCAGGATCTCAGGTGGAGCTTCCAGGTTGACAGCAAAGTCCTCCTTTCATTTATAAATGGACTGTGTTTGCTCTGGAAGCATCTGAGAGGATAAATCTGGGATCCCACAGAAGCCACAATGTTATTTTTGCACTGTCTTTTCTCACTATAACCTCGGCTCCAGTCTCTTCTTTTTTCTTTCTCAACTTCTGTTTTCTTTGGGAGGAGGGTCGCTTGTACTGTGAAATGCATATGCGCGTGCACACGCGCTGGATGTTCTTTTTGATTGTGTGGTCTGAAAGAATGCAAAGGTGGATCCCCCGAATAGTGGTTATTTTTATTTTTAATGTAAAATAGTTTTCATACAATATATTTTGATGGTGCTCTTCCCCTCCTGAAACTCCTCCCAGGTTCTTCCTACCTCCTTTCCACCCAACTTTGTGTTCTCTCTCTCTCTCTCTCTCTCTCTCTCTCTCTCTCTCTCTCTGTCAAAGAAAAATAACCCCACACAAATGAAAATCAAAACAAACAAAAAGCCAATGAGACAAAGCTGCTAAGACAGAATGAAACAAAAAGTCCACAAAACAGCAACAAACAAAAAACCCGAACCCATGGAGTACATTTTGTGTTGACCAATTACCCCCGGGCATGGGACCTTCCCTAGAGTGTAGTTGATATACCCAGTGACCTCTATTGGGCAAAACTGAATTCCCCCTTTGCCAGTAGGTATTAATTGCAAATATCTCTTGAAGGTTAAGAATGGGACCTGATGGCCAATAATCCCCCATCTCAGTGTTAGGTCCCCATTTGGCTGGGATTTACGCACGTCTAGTGTGCCATGGCCATACCACCCTGAACATGCCCAGTCACATCTAAATAATCTTATTCCTGTGTGATGTTAGATACTTATGTCCTTAATTATTTAAAAAGTCATTGGATAGCAAGTGCTATTTTAAATCTTAGAAGGTGTGTACTAATTTTAGCCTGAGAGGTATCAAAATATAGTTGAGATCTGAGCAAATACACACACCCTTGGTTTCGGTTCACCTTAACGGGCTTTAACAGGCAATGTTTTAGGGAGCCTTCTGTGGTAGGCAGAATAATGGCCCTACAAACGTCAGTGTCCTGATTGGTTTCTGATTGTGCAGTCTTTCCTGTTATTGTCCATTATGCTATTTTCTTTATTGTCTTCCTAGTATGTCGAGATTTATAGTTTACGTGCTGTTTTCTTGTTTAATGACTGTTTCTAGAAGACTGTAAATTTTGTGAGGGCAGCTTGTCTGCTTCATTCATGGCATATCTGCTGCCTAGCAGAGTCCAGAATTACAGGCTCAATAATTGTTTTCTGAATGTGAAAACAACGTTCCTTCTAGATATGTTCTAGAACTGAAGTGACAGTATCCCGTGCCTTTTCTAGAAATAATCGGAAATAAGCTTCTGTATGGATCATATATAATCTTTCCCAGTGTTTTCAACTGTATTTTTTGTAAAATACAGAATTGCTTCCATTTATTTTAGAGTATCAGTTAAAAGAATCATGCCACCAAGTACCACACAAGAGCAATGTCTATTCGGCTAAAATGTTTTACTTTGAATTATTTTAGAGAGCTGATGGTGGAGAGCTTGAAGTCATATGAAATTACTGTGATTTGCGTATTTGAGGCAGGTCATGGAAGCACCTTATCCTGGACTGCCACAGTTTATTCAATTCTAACTTCCCCCTAGAAAGAGAAATACTCAGTGTTTGGAATCTTATCCACCATATAACAAACATCAGTATTCACTGTTGGGATGGTTTTCTTTTGCATTTAAATTATTTTCAGTTGAGCCCGTTTCCTCTTGTGATGTGAAAGCTGTGAGAAGTGCTCATTTCTTGGGCAAGAATTATTCTTGATTAGTCAAGACGCTCAGAAACCATTTATCAGTCATCACCTGTCCTCATTACTCTATTGCTGCATGATTTTTAAGATGTTTTATGCTAATCTCTAAAAATATCCGAACTTCAGGCAAGACCAGGAGTAATAAATACAGCAACCTTGGTGTCAGGGGGCATGTTAAAACATTGCTCTGATTCAGGGAATTGAAATGCAGTTTACTATGGGAGAAATGATGGAAATAACCCAATGGAAATAAAAGATGAAAAAGAAGAGTACCCTTGGGCCCTGTGGAGGCAGAGGATTAGATCTGAGGGTGGCTGGTGCAGCTTGCAAATGTGGACATCTCTGGGAGCAACAGCAACACAAGAATACAGCGGCACACAGAGAAACCAGCTCGAATGCATCCCGGCCCACAGTGCTCAAATCAATCAGGAAAAGTTTCAGGACACCTGAGTACATTTTTTAAATGTATATTTATCACCCTTCCTTTCTGAACTTTGTGCTGTGTTCTGACTTAACGTCTCCTTTCTCTGGCAGCTGCTACTTCAGTGGATGCTCCACCTGGCATTCAGAGGCCAAGAAGCAATCAAAGAGGAAGGAGGGACTCCCAAAGCCTCACTGACGGATGAGTCGGTGGAGCTCATAACCATGTTTGAGAGAGGAGACTGCCAAACTCAGTCACGCAGGGACGAACGTTTTCTACCTTCAGAGGCGTCACTGTGCAGGAGCCTCACTGTGCAAAGAAGAGTGTTGGGCACAAGGTTAAAATCAGAAACACGGACGTCCCCTGGAAGATGCGGCAGTAATAGGGGTGCCAGGAACAGCAGCCCTTAGTGACAAAAAGAGGCAAGATAACGCTGAATTTGTTCAGGAAGAGAAAAATGTTGTGTGATTATACTAGATTAGCCATATAGAAAAAAAAGTGACAATTTAAATACACATATGTAACATAATTTAACACCCATTCATGATACTTTGTACTAATTGAATCTTCAACAATGATATATTACTAGCATTATTTAAAAAAGTTTATTATTATTAATTTTTTTCATAAAAGACATTTTGACATATGCAGGCAATAACAATTGCTAAAAATTAGGTCATGAATTTGAAGCAGAGCAGGGAGGGGTAAATGGGAGGGTTTGGAGGGGGAAAAGGGAAGGGAGAAATGTTGTAATTAAAATACAATTTCAAAAATATTTTGATCGTGTTCATTCCCCTTGCCCAATTACTCCCCACTTTCCTACCCACCCAACTTCATGTTCTTTCTTTCTCTCTCAAAAACCAAACCAAATCAAAACAAAAGGTCTCCAAGAATGAAAATCAAAACAAACAAAAATCACAATGAGACAAAAAATACCAAACCAATCAAAACAAAAGGCCCACAAAAAACATGGAGTCCAATTTGTGTTGGCCAGCTACTGAACATGGGGTCTTCTCTACAGTGTGATTGATACATCCAGTGTTATTCAGTTAGAGAAAACTGATTTTTTCCTTTCCTACCAGATATTAATTGAAAATAGCTTCTTGGTTAGTGGTGGAACTTTGTTCTCTTCTCCAGGATGGAATTTTTGTCTGGTTTGAACTTGTGCAGGCCTTGTGGATGCTGTCACAGTTTCTCTGAGTTCATTCATATGTGTATCACCTCTGTTGTGCCTGGAAGATGCCATTTCCCTGGAGTTATCCACCATGTCTGGCTCTTATAGTCTTTCTGCATCCTTTCCCGCAGAAATCCCTGAGCCTTGAGGAGAGGTGTTTCATAAAGACATCCCATTTAGGTCTGAGGGGCTGAGTGGTCTGTAGTCTCTCATTCTTTGCACACTTTCTGGTTTTGGGTCTCTGTGCTAATTTTCATCTATTGCCACATGTTTCTCTGATGAGGACTGAGTGAGGCACAGACCTACCGATATAGCAAATGTCATTAGGAGTCACTTTATTGCTATATTTACTTAGCAGAATAATAGTAGCAGGCTTTCCCTTAGGCTCCATGACCTACCTAGTCTCAGGTTCTTGGCCATATTAGCAGTGTCAACTACGGGTTCCATCTCATGGTGTAGATCTCAAATCCAATCATGGTTGGTTACTCCCATACAGTTTGTGCCACTATTGTATTAGTATATTTTGCAGGCAGGTTGCTGTTTGTAGCACGAATCTTAAAAGTTCTTATTAATAAAAACAAACCTGGAGCCAGGTATTGGGGTGAAAGCTGGAAGATCAGAGAAGCAGAACAAGCCACAGCTTCCTCACCTCGCCAGTTTCTCAGCTGATCCTGTTTCTTCAGACTGGAAGCCTCTGAGTTCTCATCCATAACGAATCTCAGCTGAACTGTTGCTCAAAAGCCTAAAAGCTTAACCAGGCTCTAGTTCCTGGTCCTCACGCTTTATATACCTTTCTGCTTCCTGCCATCACTTCCTGGGATTAAAGGTGTGAGTCACTATGCCTGGCTGTTTCCAGTGTGGCTTTGAACTCA
>CABHPQ010159920.1:0-34693 GCA_902168405.1 Peromyscus aztecus
TTAATATACCCATGACACAACTCCAATGTATGTGTGTGTGTGGTTTGAAAGAAAATGGCCCCAAAGGGAGTGGCACTATTAGGAGGTATAGCTTTGTTGGAGTGGGTGTGGCCTTGGGGAGGCAGGCTTTGGGATCTCATATATGCTCAAGCCATACCCAATGAGACAGACCTTGCCTTTGTGTTGAGAGGTAGGACTCTCAGCTCTTTCTCCAGTGTCATGTCTGCCTGCACTCTGCCATGTTGCATCATGATGACAATAGACTAAACCTCTGAAAGGTGCAAGCCACCCCAATTAAATGTTTTTCCTTTATAAGAGTTGACATGGGATTCCCCCATCTCACCCATCAATGTCTGAGGCAGATGGGAAAGCTGTTCCTGAGGCCATAAGAGCAGGAGAACTGCTCCAGTCCCTTACCAGCTGTAACACTCTGGAAAGCAGACCCTACACCTTGCCTGGGCAGCACAACAAAGATAATCCTGTTGGCAGAGGTGAGGGTGAACCAGCCCCAAAATTGTGAGCATTGGAAAGCTATCCCCATTACTCATCTGTCATGTGGCAACATGGGTGGGGGAGAGATGCCCTTCCCCACCGCCTACTCCTGTCCATTATTGCTTGAGGCAGGTGGAAGAGCTGGCCCTGAGGTTATAAGGCCAGAAGAACTGTCCCCACCCCTCACCAGCTGCAGCCCTTTGGAGAGTGGTCCCCATGCCATACCTGAAAAACACAGTAGAGCTGGGCCTAAAGGTGTAGGTATAGGAGAACTAACACTGAGGATGTGGAAAGTGGTAGAACTGGCCCTGCGGCTTGTTCATAGCTGCAAAGGGTAAACTAGCCAGGACAGTGCAGGAGAGCTCACCCTCGTGGTAAGGACAAGGGCTGACCAGCCCTGCAACTACCAGGGTTACAACCAAGTTTATGAGTTCTTCCACTCCAACATCTACCCCATCTGTGATCTGCTGGAGCACGTGAAGGGTTGGGTCCTGTAGACCCAAAGCTGCAGGATCTCCATGACACAGGGCAACAACAGGATAATCAAAAGGAGTTCCAGTGATGGCCCAGCATCCATTGGGTAGCAGAAATCAGAGTCCTTGAACCAGACCAATGACTCTTTGCAATGAATCCTTACAAGTAAAGATATACGGATAGAAAGGGGGCAGAGGGCAGATACGGGATGGGGAAATGAATGGGTGGAAGACACATGATGTGCAAGACAAAGAATAAGTAAAAAGGAAAGCTTGAAAACAAAGAATTGGCCAGCCAGTGGTGTGGTGCACGCCTTTAATCTCAGCACTCGGGAGGCAGAGCCAGGTGGATCTCTGTGAGTTCAAGGCCAGCCTGGGCTACAGAGTGAGTTCCAGGACAAGCGCAAAGCTACACAGAGAAACCCTGTCTCAAAAAACAAAACAAAAACAAAAACAAACAAGCAAACAAAAAATTGCCATGGTCATGGTGGCTCTCCACAGCAAATGAAACCCGAACAAAGGCATGCACACATACGTACATATATGTATATGCATGTACATGTATGTATATATGTAAAATTAATTAAAAAAAGAAGGCATGACTTTCAGAAGGCATGGCAGGACTTAGAGGAGTGAAATGGATAGATGAAACTGATGTAAATATAGTATTCACTCATGAAATTCTCAAATAACTTTTTCCCAACACTATTTTATTCATTATTTTTGAATTTCATATAATTCACCCCAATCACACCCACTTCCCAGTCCTTCCATGTCCACCTCTGACCCTTATGACTTCCTCCTAGAAAAAAAAAGAAGAAAGAATAAAGAAAAAGGGAAAAGAATTCCAAGTCCATTTTGTGTTGTCCATATACTTGCTGGAGCATGGTCAAACCCCCAGTGACCAGCCTCTTGAAAACCGAGTCCTTCTGTCATCCCTGCCAGAAGCAATCAACTGGGAAGAGCTACACTTCAGCATCACTATCACAATTTTAAAGAGTTCTCATCAATAGTTTCCTGTCTAGACTGTTTCTCAAATAACTTCTTAATTAATTAATTAATTAAGAAAGAAAGAATGCTTGTGGTTTCTACTCTGGGAATTAAAGGGTATTCCAAAGGGGCCAAGCGAATCTGCAGTAGTAAACAAAGATGAACTTCAATAGTATCCACATCTTGGTATGTCCTAGAAGTTTAACTGTATTACTAGGAACAGTGTCACACAATAAATACACACACACACACACACACACACACACACACACACACACACACGTGTGTGTGTGTGTGTGTGTGTGTGTGTGTATGTACAAATATATACTTGTGTGTGTGTGTATAAGTGTGTGTGTACACTTTCAATCCTAACTATTCCTCTCGAGAATCCTATCTAAGACAGCATGCAAGAAAAGGCTCACTTTTGAATTGGAGAGTGGTTTTCCTTTTGTACATTTAAATTATAGTGGCACATCTTCTATAGTTTTACTTTTTGTTTTGGGGTTGCTTAAATCCCATCAATCCTCCAAATAACAGTTACATTTTCTCAAATGTGCCTCTATCCCAAGTTCCCATACTTTCTTTACAGTTTTATTTTTATGCTATCCTTCTTATTGCTTTTTTTTATCTCTGCCTTTATCCTAAAATGAAAACCACAAATTGCTGAGACTAAAGGGAGAAAAGAGTGTAATTAAGAAATCTATCTAAACATGGAGAAAATTGGTTTGAGTTTAGAAAAAAGAGGAAAATTTTTGGATAGAAGAGTGGATCTAAACCTCTTTAGATTATGTGCCCTTTAAATAAACATAAAAAGTACTTCTTTAGTGTTATTTAAAATTTCAAGACACATTTTATGTGATTTAACTAAAACAACTTGTGTTACAAATTTAGTTGTTTTTTTTACATTGCAATTGTTTTTTCCCTTGAAGTTTTTTCAAGTCCTTCCTCTAATAGTTTTCTGAATCTGATATGATTTTTCCTCTTTCTCTCTCTCCTCTCTCTCCATCTCTCTATTTCTATTTCTTTCTCTCAATACACACACACATACACACACATACACCTTTATAACCAAGAAAAAGTGTAGTTTCTCATCATTCATAAAAGAAATATCTCTTGTCTCTTTGCAAGAGACAGACTGTTACAGATAACCACAACTGATTAAAATACAGGGAACAAGAGATTGTATGGTTTCAAGTCCCAATTGATATATGTAATCACACAATTACTGTAGCTGATATTCAGAGGTCATTGTAGAAGTGAAAATAAAAAGATTGAAAGAGCCAGAGGAAAAAGAAAGCAGATGTGATATTGTTTGTTAGAAATTACAGGGAAGCTATGCCCATGCATTCTCATCAAAATGGCTGCCTAAACAAAACCTGAACAATGACAACACCAGCAGCCATGTTATCATGGACAGAGGAAAGCTCACAAGGCTCCCACTCTAGATAGAACTATAGACATGTAAATAATGCTGAATGTGAAAGAAATAACTTTTCCCAGTGGACAGCGCCCCAATTGTTTAGCCAATACCGAGTGGTCATCCTTAAAATCATGTACATTCAGGTGACAGATGAACTAAGCAAGTTGTATCTATGTATTTTGAAATGTATTTATGTATGTATGTGTGTTTGTATAACAACTAAAGAAAAAGAAGCCATGATATTTGAGAGAGAGAATGGTTGGAGTACATGGAGAAGTTGGAGGGAAGGGGAAGTGATGGGATTTTATTATAATTAAAAAAAATGAGACATTGTAAATCATAACATTTATGAATGTGAGGAGATTTACTAAACTGGAAGAAACTTAAGCCACCTCAATGACCAAGTATTCAGCTTAATAATCAAAAGCTCATCTGAAATCTGCAGTGGAGGATATTAAATAAAACAGTTGTAGGAGACCCCTGTTTTCAAGGTACTTATTATATGATGTGCCTGAGCCTCAACAATGTAGATGTCAACAAATCAAAAATATGAGATGAGCCGGGCAATGGTGGCACATGTCTTTAATCCCAGCACTCGGGAGGCAAAGCCATGTGGATCTCTGTGAGTTTGAGGCCAGCCTGGTCTACAAGGAAAGGTGCAGGACAGGCACCAAAACTACACGGAGAAACAAACCCTGTCTCAAAAAAACCCAAAATAAATACATAAATAAATAAAATGTGAAATGAACTAAGAAAACATCCAGTTCAATGCAGAAGTTGTGTCTGTTGGTTTGTTTGCCCCCTCCAACCCTAAGTGTGGTATTCTGATCCCCATAATAGCAAAAGTATCTGCTCATCTTATAAACTCTATGTCACATAGACTTAGCTGTGGGATGGGTCAAAAATAGTTGAGGATATAGAGGTAGAACATGCACCTACTTTCGTCTTAGCCGACTGCATGCGGAGGTACATTCCTTCCTGAAGAATATGAGGCACTGAAATGTGAAAGAGGAGGAAACAGACTAAGAAACATCAAGCTGATGAGGGATTTCTTCCTGTCACCGGAGACAGAGGCTTGGGCAGTCTCTAATGGCTCATGTTCAACCTACTTCTTTCCCTCTGTCACATTCACTTACGTTTCCTCTGTGTCTTTTCACAACTTTTGCTCATTCCTTTTTGGCACTGAACACTTTCTCACTGACTGGATGCATGAGTCGATCCATTCACCTTTTATGTTCATTGTTTATTTGAGCTGATATAGCAAGATACCATACACTGGGTGGTGCACGAATACTAGACATATATAACCCAGTTTTGGAGGAGAAGTCCAACATCAAAGTATTGACCAATTCAGTGTCTGGTGAGGGCCAGTTTCTTGTTTCAATGATGAGATCCTTTTTTATCTCTTTTCTTTATTTTCATAGAAAAATAATAAAATAAATTTAATAAGAAAGTAAGATAAGACAAAAACTAACACATAGGATTTGGACAAAAAAAAGCAAAAAGGAGAAGAGCTCCAGAGAAGGAACAAGAAACAGAGAACATCTAGCTCACATTCTTAGGAGTATAATTAAAAAAAACACTAGACTAGAGGCTATAATATATATACAAAGGACGGGTAAGGGTGTCTCTTCTTACCCTATAGTTCCTTTGTGTGTGTGTGTGTGTGTGTGTGTGTGTGTGTGTGTGTGTGTGTAAAATTTGTTTTAAAAAGGAAACCCTGACACCACATTGTGAGACACAGTACCTCTAGAGATACCATTGAGTTCCTTTTCTGTTGGCCATCTATTGCTGAGCATGCTGCCTACCTTTATGAGTAGTTTGTTTCCCTGGTGAGACTCCCTAGCAGGAAGTAATTTTCCATTTGCATCCAATAGTTGTCAATTAGAGATAGCTTCTGGTTAGGTATGAGGACATGTGTCCAGTTCTCCTTCAGCTCTAGGACTCCATCTGGTGCAGACCACTGAGATACGGTCTCAGTCTCTGTGAGTTCATATGTATGTCCATCGTGTTGATTTAGAGTACCTTTTATTCTTAATATTCTCCATTCCCTCTGTTTCTCACATTCTTTCTGCCTTTTTTCTCCATGGGTTCTCTCCAGCCTTATGGGGAGGGATTTGATGGAGATATGTTATTTAAGGCTGAGTGTCTGACTCAGGTCTCTCACTCTGCGTATCATTTGGCTGTGGGTCTCTGTATTTTTGCCACAAAGATGACAGATTTCTTTTGTCCTCATATAACAACAAAAAGTCCAGTGAGGTCTTCAGGGCTTATTTTTTTTCTAATTTTTGAGATTATAATTTAATTGTATATCTTCCACATATATAAATATATGTATATATATATATGTTCCTAAATATAATGTGTTCAGTCTGTTTTTATTATATCAGAGTTTGACTTCCTTTAGAAGCATTTATGAGGATACTTTTGTATTTGTGAGTAGATTTTAGTGTATATTTTGAGGAGGGTATGAGTTTATGTCATAGGCATTTTGTTTGTTTATAAGTTTTGACAATTATTCAGCAAATAGCTATAAATATCTAGGTTCCCATATTAGAGTGGACATAAATTTTCAACTCAAGGTATGATTTCAGGGTTGTACTGTCAAAATACAATGGATTTTATAAATATCTGTCACACTGTCTGAAAACATGACGGTGCTATTTTTTTCTGCCCCACATCAATGAGTAATTGTTCTTGTTACCACTTGATTTTATAAGCACTTAGTTTTGCCTTTGATCCTGACTTTTGGCCATTCTAGCAGATATTGTATGACTTTATTGGATATGTGAACAATGCTTATTCATTGCAGATAAGACACCAACAAAAGACTAAATGCATGATTCCATCTAAGTTTCGTTTGATGAAGTGATGAGTTTATTCATTGGAGTTACTGGCAGGTATTGAGTGACAGTTCCTCAAAGCCACATTAGTGAATCCCCCTGCTCAATTCTCAGGCAGTTTTACTAACGAGAACCCCCTTCCCCAGAAATGGGTAACAGCTTTTATATATCTCAGCAAAGGTCCCTGTGAATTTTATAACTTTCAGGAGTGACCTGTGCCTTGTAACTTTTGTTTACTTCCTGAGTCTTATGATGCTCCTTTTTCTCTAAAGAAGGAAGTACATTAAGTCAGGGAAAATAGCTACAGCACAAGGGGGTCATAATAATGCCAAGGAACTTGGGCAATTTGGGGGAGTGGGAAATGGCAAATAAAGACTTTTCTCTTAAACATGCATAAGACATGCAGCTTTGATAAGTTGTTTCCACATCTAATCTCTACAGAACTTAGTCCATACATTTGTGCTGCTTAAGAATTGCTGGAATTTCCCCTTGCTATGGGTAAGACAAGGCTGTCAACAGATACAACTGTGTACAGGTCAGGTTTGTGGTAGAGAACACAGGCCACAGAGCACCATAATTCAATAACACATGGTGTATTTTGAGGAAAAGCAACAGTACCTTCCACCATGCTGAGATTAAAATGCAAGGTGCTGTGACTCCAACTCCTACAAATTTCTCTGTTACCTCCTATGGCTGCATCACATGCTAAATTATTTGAACAGTTGCTCTACCATCCCACAGGGATAGAATAACTCATTATCCATGCTTCTCTATTTCTTTCTCTAACTTGAACAGCTATTTTTTTTTCAGATAAGTTTCCACTAAAATTCTTTTCATTATTCATTTTATATCTTAATAATTTAGAAGAACACTGTCTTACATAGCTTCCCCACACGGTTGATGACATATATAACTTCCAATGAGGACTCAGTCACCACAGACTAATAACCTACATGTAAATAATTAAATCCACATAGGGCATTAGAATCCCATTATTCTAAGAGAAAAGCCAACAGGATGTTTTTCCATATATAAATACTGAATTTTTATGGTCTTGGCATTACTAAGGAATGGATGATAACTATGTGTAGATGGTTCTGGCATTGTCCACTATTGTTAAGGTCTATGTGATGTTCCACTCGAAAAATAGAAGGAAGAATGGCATTGAATAAGATTAATGGTAGAATGCTAATTAACATCATGAGCTTGAGAGTTCAGCCATGGCTTTAAGTCAACCACAGAGTTCCCCCAGTCCTGGGAAATACATTGCATATGTGTGGTGGCCCTCCCCTGACATGCCTATAGTATATGTTCCAAATCAGTCAAAGGGTCCTGAATTGATCACAGATAAGTTTTCCATGAAAGTTAAGTTCAGCCTTACAGTTTTCATAACACCCACTAGACAGCTATTGTTGCTGACATCCATTTCCAGATGTAGTTGATTTTCTGTAATAGTTTCTCTACCGTCAAAATCTATGACTGACTACAACTTTAGGGTGAAAGAGCCAGTGTTTATCAGCTTTGCTCAAGAAAAGTCATTCTTGGGTCTCTTCTGTAGTTGGACTTTTGTGGTGGTATTGTGTTCCCCAAAATATTGTGCACCCTAATAAACTTATCTGGGGTCACACTGGAAACAGCCAGGCATGGTCACTCATGCCTTTAATTCCAGAAAGTGAGCCTTTAATCTCAGGAAGTGATGGCAGAAAGCAGAAAGGTATATAAAGCGTGAGGACCAGAAACTAGAAGCTTTTGGATGGGTAAGCTTTTAAGCTTTTAGCAGCAGTTCAGCTGAGATTCATTCTGGATGAGAACTCAGAGCTTCCAGTCCGAGGAAACAGGATCAGCTGAGGAATTGGCAAGGTGGCTGTGGCTTGTTTTGCTTCTCTGATCTTCCAGCATCCACCCTAATACCTGCCCCTGGGTTTGATTTTACTAATAAGACCTGTTAAAATTCCTGCTACAGACTTTCTCATCAGACTTTCTTTGGACCACCAGCTCCCAAATAATGACACAGAGACATATTATCCATTATGAAAGCTTGGCCTTCAGCTTAGGCTTGTTCCCAACTATCTCTTATAACTTAAACTAATCTGTTTCTTTAATCTACATTCTACCACAGGGCTCTTTATCTCTGTTCCATTCTGTATGTCTGACTCCCTCTATGTCTTGCTGGTGAATTCTGTACACTTAGGTTCATCTTCCTGAGTTCCTCACTCTCCCCACTAACATTCTCTATGTCCATGACAGTTTTATGGCATTTAAATTCCATTCTCCAAAGGAACTGGAGATGAGAGCTTTTATTCTGAATCTTTAGTGTTCCTAAAGGGAGTTAAAGATTGCACATAGTTTTTGAAATGTATTTTTTGAGGATCATTCCTTAATTCAGTTACTGGATAGTATCAGTGCTAAAATTACCTTATTTTGAATAAATTGATAGCAATGACCTACTATTAATAATCTGTTTTACTCATTATCATATACCTTCTTTAATAAACAATCTTTATTGACATTAAAAAACTATTTAATTATTTTTAGCTTTCACCTTTGTGTGAATAAACAGAGTAGCAGTGTTCTGCTACCAATCACTCTTTCACACCAATTCAGTAGCAGAAGCTGGTCATATCAGATTTGTTTCCTACTTTCAATTCCTTTCTGATTCAAGACTTCAGAAATGTCTGTACTATTGTCCCCCATATTCTCACTATATGACCCAGATGACCGTTCCATCAGTATGTATTCCTCACACTCCGTCAGTATATAGCTTCTCTATGAGCCAGAGATATTTAAGAGCTCACAGAGGAGAAGAGTGAAATGAATGAACTAACAACACACCGTCAGTTCTGTTAAAATCGTGAACCTATGTTCTGAGAGTCTTCTGACCTCCTTGGCAGCCTATCTGCCTTTTTCCCAATGTTCTCTAGTTGCCTTGATTAATTAGAAAGTTCTGTGAATGTGTAACTAAAAAGCAAGCAATCATTACAATGCTGTCTTTAGCTATATGAAAAGGATAAGCTTCAATGTACATAGTATAACCCAGACTGGCCATGAATCTATTGTATAAACTAGGAAGTCTTCACCCTTGTGATCCTATTACTTCAGTCTCCTAAGTGTTGAGACTGAGGACAAGTACCACTAACTTCACAAGTTTTGGCATGTTTTAGGAAGTATGCCTTGACTTTCAGTATAGAAAATAGACATGACATTTTGCTTTGCATATTTCAATGTGTATGAATTTCTGTTATTATGGTATAGTGAAATCATACCAATTTTTCAATATCATAGCTAATATTTCAGTTCCCCCCACAGAGTAATTGTTACTGATTACGTAAAGTACAGATTAATTGCAATCAATTCCATTTCTGTATCATATAAGTAGCAGATATACATCACAGCCCATAACTACCCGCATTACTCATTTCAAAGTCTGTCAGTCATTTCTCAGTGCACATTGGCTTATTATTCATCAAAATGTGGAGGTGAACTGATTCCTTGTCTCCCAATGATGAATTCTCATGACATTGTGTAAAAATAAGGAATCCTAGATGACGCTGTCTTTGCACAGATGCAAATGCAACAAAGACATGAAAAGTAACAGAGCGAAATTCAAAGTGATTGTTCATAGACACAGAGCTGGGATAGACAGCATGCCAATGAAAGAAATTGGCCACAGGGAGTTAGTGAATGTTCACTTGTGGAGACACGTGAGGAACACTGGGGAGGAGGAGGATGGAGAGAGACCCCAGAGGAAACAGCAGGAGGAAATCATTACAGCATAAAAACTCTCAGATGCTCTACAACACTGAGTATACAAAAGACAAAATGCTGGATGTCAATACCAATAAAGAAAGCTGCACAATTGACTAAATTACAGACAGACTCCAATCCATGTTTTGATATATACAAGAGGAAAAATGCTCTTCAGACTACCACTTATTCCCAATAAAACTGTTTTTAAAAATAATACAATGAATTCTCAATGTTTTAATTGTTTCAAATTATAATGTTCTCAATGAACATACATTTAAAAAATTCCTTTCTCTATTCAAATTTATAACAAGTGTAAGATAATTTTTAATATTTTGAAAGATAAAATTTCTAAATATAATAGCAGATTTCTCTTTTTTCATTAGCTATTGAGATGATTTTGCACAGTTGTAGCTTTTATAGACACTTCTGTAGATATAAACCATCATGCTAAAACTCCTGAATGCCTCTATTCATACATACTACAGCACACAGACTATGTTAGAAATTTGATCATTTAGGTAGGTACATTTTAAATGTCCTGAAATCAAGGTCGATGGTAAAATCATTCTGTTTATGAAGTAGTCAGTAAACCCTAATATCATTAATTCTTAATGGCAGATGCAGGATCAGAGGGTAGAAAGTACATAACTTACATTAATTATGGGGAAAATGTTATAAAACGTGTTCTACCTAGAGCAAGCTTGCTCAAACTAGAGAAGCTAGGATCTGTGTTCTTAGGTAGTGTAGGAGGTAGTATCCCAATGATGAAAGTTTGATGATGGAATGCTGTGGATTCAGAGAGATAAAGGTGCTTCTGAATTGCCCCAAATTCCTCCCCTGCTAGAAATTATCTAAAACAATTGTATGTCTCTCTCTCTCTCTCTCTCTCTCTCTCTCTCTCTCTCTCTCTCTCTTACACACACACACACATACACACAAACACACACACACATATAATATTTTCTAACTTTGTTTCTCATCCTTCTATCATTATGTGTACTTTAAAAGTTTTCAGCTCCCTAAAGCCCTTAAAAAATAATGCATTAACTTTGAGTTCCTATTTATTGAAGTAAAGCTAATTTGGATCTAGAAACAGAATCAATAAGAAAAAGATTGTTAGTATGAAGGGCTTACTGAAGTTCTGAATGATAGCAGTAATCATATCTATGGTGAAAGGATTAGAACTGTCTTTTAAACTTTGTGTAGCTTCAATTTTTCACTTCCCTTCACTACACATTCAAAATGAGAAAAAGTGTATCTTTGTTTTGCAAATTACAATAGGTCACCTGCTGTTGTTTTTTTAAAAACTAGTGTATGATGTAGTTTGCATAATTTTATATGTGCATCCAAGGGAGTAATCAATACAACTGCCTTTAAAATTGAGAGAGTAGTGTTCAGCAACTCCTACAGGGCTATGGCTTCCTATTTTATCTCCGAATTCAAGAAGCAAGATCCTGTAGCTAGACAGAATGTGCAGAATAATAAATAACTTGCTGGATGGAGAAAGGTGTCATTCGGGAGGCTGATTCTTATTTCAAAGTTTTGAGGAGAAGCGGCCATGACAACAATTTTCTCCCAGTTCTTTTAGAGTCACGTAGTTGATTTGTGCGCAGAAATCATTGGTGCAGTGAGATCACTTGGGGATAAGTCTCCTTCTTCCTACCCCCATCAGATACTGTATGGCGGGCCCCTGTATCTGGATCTCTACTGCAAGTAAGGCACTGTGTTGAGTACTCACCCCCAGAGGAATATGGAGATTCTGTTGCTGATACAATCCCTGAACCTGGGCTCAGTCTAGCATCAGTTCAAACACACACACACACACACACACACACACACACACACACACATGCTTGCTGTGGTTCTCCTCTCAGGTGAAGCTTGTGCTGACTTAGCATCACTCAGGCCATAGGTGTGCACACTTGTGATCATATAAATATGCATATATTTATATGCATGCATTTACTTATAGCTCACATTTTGCTGTCTTATTTATCATCTTTTGGGCATCAGTTCACCACTCACTATTTTTTGACCCATGTAATGCTTTCTATTAATATGCTATATTTCTTTGAAAAATGTATTATGAACATTTAAAAACTACTGATATTTTGGACGTTAAGGGTATTCTAATAATAAAACCATTTTTTTTTCATACCGTATGTAGTGGTAAACTTGAGTACAAATAAATCCCACATTTAAATGAAAAGATGAAACTATGCAAGTTTTAGAAAAAAAAAAGTAATGGCAAATTTGTATTTAATTTGGATTTGGAGCAGAGGTTTCTGGTTCATGCCAGTACATAACCTATGGCCCGATTGGGCTTTAGATACATTTGATTATAGAAGGGTCATCATGGAATTAGATATTAGATAACTTTGTCAACCCTTTCACATACTTCCTTTGATTTGAGGCGTCTTCCTGAAGTCAGTTTAGGTAGAGTTGTTTCCCCATCTACTGTATCACCAAAGGACATAGGTTACCTTGTGTTGTAGCTGTTTATGTGTGTAACAGTGTAGATACATTGTGTTCTTATTGTGAACCACAGTGTCTACGCTCCTTCCATTCCCCCTAAACTCTAACATGAGTGCTATGTGGTAACAGCATTGAAAGAAAGCAGATGGCTAATGTAACTCAAATCATAAGTGTAGGATTACATGAGGCCATTAAGGTGAGTTCACATGATAGGATTCCGGGAGCTTTATAGGAAGTGGAGAAGATAGGCACATGCACTCTCTGTCTCCTGACTTGTGCTGATGTCTTAGAATTCTGGCAACAAGAAAGCTATTGCCAGAGGGAGCTAGTAGACCTTGCATTTTCAAAACCATGAGGCGAAATAAATCTTTCCTTTTCTTTGACTGTAAAAACTGTTTTATTTATTTTATATTTTTTATTTAAAGCATTTTTTCTTTCCTTTTACATACCAACTCCTGTTCCCCCCCTCTGCCCTTCTCCCGGGCCCCCCCCCCCCACAAATTTCCGCATCCCACCCCCATCTCCTCCTCTTGGAGAGTCAGGCTTTCCTGCTAGCCTGTGTTGAATAAATCTTTCTTTAGAAAGTAGCTGGTTTTAGGAACTTTATAAAAGTGAAGAAGAACAGACTAGTCAAGCACTTCTCAACTTTTCAGTTCTAAAGCTCTAGACAGCCACACAGAAATCAGTATTTCAACTAAACCTTATAATTTTGACAGTGATGGGTCTGAGAACCACATTATATCAAATCTTTTAGGTTTTGAGCTCCCTGAAAGCTCCAGTTTTGCTATCTTATGTTTGTATTGTAACTGTCTCTCCAACACAAGATCAATAAGACAGGAAGTACTCAATAAAGAAGCACATATTGATGGATGCGTATTGATGAATGCTGAGATGGTTACTCTACTGTTTCAGCTTGCCTGGTGCAAGGGGCATAAGCATATGGTACATAACTATTCTGATTATTTATTTTAGAGTATTTCTAGATGAGATAACATTAAAATCGGTAAAGAAGATTGTCCTTGCTATTACGGATGACTTCATCATTCATTTGAAGACCTGTAAAAATGAAAAAAAAAACTTAACTAAGAGAGAGTTTATTCTGATTCACTAAAAAATTTAGGACATTGGTCTCTTATATCTGTGCTAGAACTTACTCTAGGAGGTCATCTGATATCCACCTTGTATATGTATTCTGAGCTACACCCTCAACTTAGTACATCACCAACATTCTTGGGACTCCTACTTATCTATTGGTAGAAATCTTGATGATCAAAGATGTCTATAGTCATATGAACTAACTTTTTTTAAAATAATAAACCACATTCACTTATAAGACAATTTCTATAAACTTGGCTGTATTTATATAGCTATATTTAGAACTATAGTCTCCCCCAACAACTCTGCTCTCTCTAAGTCATTTTAATCAAGACAAATTGTGCCTTCAACACATCAAAATAAAATAACAATAAACCAACAGCACTTCTCTGCTCTGAAATGTGTTTGTCACTTTTGACTTTGATTCTGTAAACTTTGTGCAATATATTTTTAAAAACGGGTATACCAAGAATCAGGTGATGTGTGTATTTAAAAAACTTTGCCTAATATTTTACATGGGGCTTTTCTTACAAAAAAACTTACTAAGATGTTATTTTCTATTTTAAGATGGTTATTATCTTCTAATGTGGTATATATGTGCTATGTGTAAAATATTTTGTTTGTAAAATACTAAATATTCATATGTATATATGTATTGTTCTCCTTATACAGCATGTGCACACATATATGTACATATGAGAGAGAGAGAGAGCTATATTCAGTACAAGAAGAACAATGCATTCATCTCAGCATAGATTCAGGGAGAAGGTACTCATGAAGTCCTATCCCTGACAATTGATGGCCATGGGGTGAGGGAGAGTCAGTCTCTTTCAGGAATGGGGACTTTGAGAGTCTACCTCATGATCCACTAGATAGTTTTACACCCATGCACATGTTGGAAGTCCTAAGTGAACTCAGCAAGTTGGGAAAGAGTACACAGGAAACTTAAAGAGAAAAGTGGCGAAGGGGTTAGGGAAGCATTTGGAAGGGAGGGAAAATGGGTAACCTGGATCAAAACAAATTTGAGACATGTATAGAATCTTCAAACAAATAGAAATAAAAATAGAAAGAATCTGAAAAAGACAAGATTTTTGAGGTTCAAAAGTTAAGAAAGAAAAACAAAAAAAAGATCATGTTTCTTGAGCAGGGTTCCAGCAGGGTTCACTGTTTGCTGATTTTTAAACAGAAGCTGTGTTTCATCCTGCAGGGAACTTGCCTGCTCTGTTGCCATTTCAGGAAATTATGCATCAGGATGCATTCAAGGGAAAAGTACAGGCTTCAACAGGAGCCAGACTCGAGATTGAAAACTGACATTTCATTCATTCTAACACATGCAGAGACTTGGGCAAATTATATAATCTTTCTATACTTTCAGTTCTGTAAAACAGAAGCTGATATCCGTCTTCATGATATGGTTTTGAAATTAACTTGTAAATGATATCGCCGATTCCAAGGCATATAACCGGACTGATTTAGTATTAGGAGATGGGGACTGAAAATACTACGCCATCAGCATTGCTAGTCTTTGCTGTAGAAGCAGGGCGTTAATATTCATTCATATGGACTATTTTCAGGTTAAATTGGAAAACTTATTTCTGAAAATTCCTGTCACAGTACCTAGCAAGGGAATGCATGCACATGCATGGAGGAGGTAGTAGAAGATTGTTTCTATTTTATTTAAGTGAATAGTTTAACTCTTTCTGAAATAAATACACAGCAAATTATATTTACATTTTTATGACACAATTTGTTAACTTGTCAATTTCTTTGTTACATTTTTCCATTCTAGCATTCTCTGTCTTAAAATTTTTAATAAATTGACCTTCTTCTGTCAGCTTGTGTAACTAAGATTAAGGGAGCTTTTATGTATGAATCAGAATGGAAAGTATAATTTTATCATTAGTCCTTTAAGGAAATTCTAAATTTGAGATGTCTTTGTGTTAAAATTTTAATTGGAAAAAACTGTTATTTACATTACAAATATACTAATGCATTATATGATTTCATATATGTCTACATGATTCAAATGGTGTAGCAAAATATTAATAATGGTAGTCTTGAAACAGTTGCATTTTTTTGTTGTAGCCAGACATCAGTGTCTTAAAAAGGACCTTGATGTAGTTCAGATCTTGAGGTTCCCTAAAGGCCTGCATGTGGAAAACTTCATTCCCAGAAGGCATTGCATTTGGGCAGTGGGACCAGGTGGAAAGAAATGTCATCACTGCAGACATGCTCTTTAAGGGAATACTGGACCCCTGGCGCCTTCTGCTTTCACAGCTTCCTGGATTCTACAAGGTAAGCCCTTTGCACAACAGCAGATTCTGTGTCATGTACTGTTTCCTCACAGGCCCCCAAACAGTGGGACAGTCTAATATGGAACGAAAGCTCCAAATCTGTGAGCAAAATATGCTTATCTTCCTCATATATTGATTGATTCCAGTATTTTGTCAGAGCAGCAGACAGCTTACTAACATGTACATTACTATTCTTATATAATACGAAGAAAAAACCTGAGGTCATCTGCCCAATGGGTGTTCCCTCTTTGTTGTAAAGACTTCTGCACCAAAATGTTTGTAGATACTTTCCTGTAATGTAAAATATCCTGAAGCCTCATTAGTGGACAATACTTAAATGCCTTTATTTAAAGTATTTGTGGTACAGATATTCTTGATTTTAAATATCTTATTAGGATAAATTTAATATCTGCACCCAGTTACTTGCCTTGATTATAGTTAAGCCACACCCAAACATGCTCAGTAAGTGGTTTTAACTTGTCATATTGCATATATTTCTAAATCTAAATCTGTCATAAATATTAACAACAAAACCAAAATGACTTATACATGCAACAAATTCCTGGCCTCAACATTTTCAAATCCCCCCCCAAAATTATTAGCTTTTGAAAGAGGCTGGAAGAGCATTTAATTTTCGTACTTAATAAGATTTCCCTCAAAAGATTGTAAGACTTCAGTCATTAATATCTGAGGAAAGACTCAAAAGAAAAAATAAACAAACAAAAATCCTGCAAACTATTCAGATATTATCACCAGATATACAGAAATGGAAAATGCAGTAGTTTATTTTAAACTGTTGTATTGCTCTATAAGGTGTTTCCTTTTCTCTTCATTTTTTTCTTTGCATCTCATTGATTTGTATGTATGACATGATAACACCACTGGAGACTAAACAAATCAGGTTGAACTTAATATATCTTTATTTCACAAAGGTCACTGAATTGTCATTGTACAATAAAGTGTTCTGGAAACATGACCTGGGGACTGCCTTTCTCCTCTCTTTGTGAGGAGATGGACACTTTGGTTCATATTGTAAAAGGGCAAATTTGCATACACCTAACATTTTGATTCTCTCTGAAGATATTAAGACAGCCCCTCCTCTCCAAAGAAAAAGTGGTCATCTTCCCTTTCCATTTTCTCTAGCTTAATAAAAGCAAAAATTGTCCCTAGTTTGAATTACTGAAAGGGCTTTTAACATGGAATGTATTCTAAACACATATTCAGGTCTGCTGGCAGCTTTGTTCCCTCACCCAATGCCTGAATACTAATAGTGTGAAAACTCTGACATTATTCAGCTTGTATGAGGACTGCTCTTCTTCTGAAATACCATCTTGTGAACATATATAGAACAGAGTAATTAAATGTAAAAGGGAATTATTAAAACAACGCCACTGCCTCTTCCATTAAATGGGCCAAAGTTTATGGATCAATTCCGTGTATTGCTGTATACAATAATGTATTATGCATATAGGTAAAACGAATTCATAGAAATGAGGAATTCCATGTTGTTAACTAGCTACATAGAAAATGCATAAACAATGTGCACAAATTTCTACAATTCTCCTCTTAGCAATATTCACTTGGATCATTATTGTCCCCAGGGAAAAAACAATATCTGCATGAGAATGAGTTGCAGGACATTTGATCATACTGTGTGAAGATGTGTCTGTCCTTCCTCACCTGCCTAAGGCACCTTCTGATTGTTCTAATGAAGAGTTGAATAGTCAATAGCTAGGCAGGAGAGGATAGGTGGGACTTCTGGGGAGAGACAAGAACTCAGGGAGAGAATCTGAGAAGTGGGAATTTGCCAGTGCCAGAAGTCAGACTTATGGTACTGAGGAGTGGTACGGAGTCATGTGGAAGAAAGTAGATTAATATAAATTGGTTAATTTAAGTCTTAAGAGCTAGAGAGAAACAAGACTAACCTAAAGGCAAGCTTTGAGACTCAATAAGAAGTCTCTGTGTCATTGTTTGGAAGCTAGCCATCCAAAGAAAGTCGTACTACAAGTGTGTGTGTGTGTGTGTGTGTGTGTGTGTGTGTGTGTGTGTGTGTGTAACTCTGTGCCTCTGCATGTGTAGATAAAAGAAGAACTTTGGGATCCTTCCTATAGTATTCCTCAATATTTTGACTTGAAACAGTGTCTCTCCCTAATCCTGGAGCCATGTTTCACTAAGCTTGCTGGCCACCAAACTCCTGGGATCCTCCTATATTGATGTGGCCCAATACTGGAGTTACAGGCATGTGTAGGCATGACCAACTTTCACATCTTTTTGGGTGATTCAAATTGAGGTTTTCTTTCTCACACACAAGACTGACGCAGAATGATAAATATATTTGAGAGAGGTTACCTTTACTTTAATGAGAAGGCACATGATATGAATAACTGGATAGGGAATCCAGAGAAAATTGTGTCCAGTGTTTGTGTACAAAATCTTGTATATGATTGTAACTGTTAGAAAGCCAGTCTCTTGACTTGTTTGTTTTTATAGCCTCTATTTTTCTCAGCATAGTGCAAGACATCCATTTTAATACAAGATTGAGGAAGAAATTCCCACTGAAGGAAAAAGTGTTAACCAGGATTGATATTCCTTCATAGAAAGACTGCATGAAAAAAAAAATCTTAGAAATGGAGATACAAAAATGTAGACAGGATAAGGCCATCAACCACAGAGCTGTCTGTAATTACATCTATTCTTCTAGAAGCACACCCTAAAACTGATCCTCAAACCCACAAATAATCCTCCTCTTTGGGAAAGAACTAAACTCAGTGAGAAAATAGCTTGTTTTCTTGCTTTGCTCAGAGTCATATTGCAATTGCTAAAATGTGTGTAATCTATTTAGAAATGCTCAGAAACATGCAACTTCAAAAATAATCTAATCACTAGGCTGGTGGGGCTGGATAGCCAGGAAATCATTGTTTGCTCAGAATCACAAAGAAATATTAGTTGTGTATCAGGAACAGCATACACTCTGGAATCCAGTACCTGAGTTTTATCTCTGGCCTTTTACCCACATTTGGAATTAAGTCTAGCCTCTAGAAGTGTCAGCGGATATTCAATGACATTCAGGCCATTGGTTGGGAAAGATAGAATGGTTTTCATTAATCAAGAAACCTGGTTTCAGAAAATATCAGCCTCCACTCCACCTACTATTTTGAGGTACTTTTAAGAAAAAATGAAAGCATGTCCTACTTTTTAGGTAATATTGGCTATATAAAAACTGCATTCTAAACAAGCAAACAAACAAACAAACAACCCCACAGAAACAATCCTGCACTCTGAGGTAAATTTTCCTTCCTTTTTGATCAATAGCAGAGTAAGGATTAAGCAAGTATTGCTTCCACTGCTGAGTTCTGAGTAAAGCTTTGGCTTTCCATCTGTATCTTGTACCCTGTTAGAGCCATTTCTGTCCAGTTCTAACTATTTTATAGTTTCTTGAAAGTCCATAATGAAAAATAAGAAAGATACGTTGACAGGTTGTATTTGGGACATTTGCACATTTCTCCATATTCAAAATCAGAGGAAATACAAACAGAAGAATTATTTTGAAGTGCTTTCCACCACGTTTATAAAACTTAATGCCAGATAATAAGTTTTCCAAATGCATGCATCAAGAACGAAGTATTGATAGTAGAGAAGCCAAACAGTGATCGGGCCAGGGGTGTTGGTACTTTAAAAAAAAAAAAAAGGTCCGAGAAACTACAGAAATAACATTCAAAATGAAAGTATTTCCTCTGCCAAAAAAAATTGTAATTGGTGTTGCTTTTTATGTCTTTCCATTCTGGTTTCTTTATTCCTTCTTAAATTTCAAAACATTCACAGACCTATCCCAGTAAATGCACACAGAGGATTGATGATTGCAATAAAATGTCAGTTGACTTACATCCTGTTTCCCCATGAGGCCTCGTTTTCTAGCATGCAGATTCAATAAGATCTACTTCAACTTAAAAAAAATGCAAAATATCATCAATCCAAGACAAGTAGGATGAAACGTAGCAATGTTTTCTTTGAAATATAACTCAGTGTACATGTAAACATTTGGAAGATTGAACCTGCATCCAGTATTATTGTGCTATATACAGATCAGTTTTATTGGAATTTCCTGTTTACAGGAGCAGTATCTCTGCCCTCAAGAAATGGGCATGATAATTGTATATCCTGGGAGAGCATGCAGAAGGAGAAAAGGAATACTCTGCAAAATCTTCTAGGAGGCTAACATGATCCCTTGAAATAAGCACACTTCAGAATACATACTCTGAGAAACCTTTAGGGATAGAATTAACAATAGTTACTGAGGACCTCACATGCTCAGAATAATGATGAATAAACACACAGACGCACATGTGACCTAACACAGGAACTGGTATTTTCTGTTCTTCAGTGGCCCTGCAGAGTTCACCAACAGTTTACCTCCAGTGCGACAGAGTGACAGGTTAGAGAAGGCATTCAAAGCCTTTTGATGGAGTGGACAGTTAAATTTATCAATGCAGGATGATTGATTTTTATTAGTACCAAGAAGTTATTAACTTTATCAAGAGCTCAAGTTCCAAGATGTAAGGAAAATTCTGTTGATTAATTCTTGGGAAGAAGCAAGGGGATCAGTATTTTAATTACATGCAGCACTTTCCTAAAATATAGGGTGAACTTTAGCAGGGATTTATTATGACTTTCACATTTATTTAGCCAGACTGGTTCGTTGGAGAGCATGGCTGTGCAAGCCCTTCCCACCCCTCTTCTGAAATGTACCACTGAGTCTTCAGACTTAATTAAGTTTGTGTTTACGAGATCCTCCTGTCTGCTGAGAAACTCAAGAAATACATAACCAATACAAAATCTCTAAATGTCAGCCTTCAGAAAACTGAAATTTCCTCATAAGATTCAGGCTTTCTGCCCACAGTTTCCAACCCACACCGATCTATCAAAGGACACCAGTGACGCTGGTGATCTTACGAAACACATCCTAAAATAATCACGAGGTCCCATTTCTATTTCTTGTCTTCTCCTCTAGAAAGACACCAAACTGCCGATTTTCAACCATGTAACTGGAAATTTGTTTTCATCATTCTCTATGCAGACATACTGAGAAGTATTTTGTGTGTGTGTGTGTGTATGTGTGTGTGTGTGTGTGTGTGTGTGTGTGTGTGTGTGTGTGTATCTCCTTTTCCATTACATTGGGACACATATTCAAGAAGTGCTTCTTCAAGCACTTGTGGTGGACCACATCATACCCCACCATTTGTGAAACTTCCCCTTTGCTCTGTCCATTGTGGTGTCCTGCTACAATAGTCCCCTCCTCCAATTCTTCCACTTTTGTTTACCATTTGTTCATCAACCTTTAAGAATAATAAAGGGTAAGTGAAGGAATGGTCCCCACTTAATGGCGGTGATTGTTGTTGCATACTGCAGCACACATTAGACAGATGAGGTCAATAGTCATCTGCTTAATCATGCACTCATCATAGGGAACAAGGATACTCTAACTAGACAGGATCATACCGGAGTCACACTGGAGAAGAATGAGTAATCAGACTCTGTGAAAGGCAAGCTCTGTTTCATCCAGAGTTCATGGTGATCACTGAATCCCATGTGAGTGGAAAAGGGAGATGCCTTATTTGAATGAGTCTACAGCTTCTAAAAGCTGACACCTGCAATTCTGGAATAACTGTGGACTAGGTTTGTCTCTATGGTCAGGAGGACTATCTGACCAAGTGTTCCATAGGCACTAGAAGTGTATGTGGTACACAGATATACATTTAGATAAAACACCAATACACATAAAATAATAATAATACTAGTAATAATAATAATAGGAAAAAGAGAAAAGAAAGAAGTAGAAGGAGAAGAGGAAAGCTTTGGTCATGGTTCTCTAGAGGAACAGAATATATAGAATAAATATATATATATTGCAAAAGAGGATGCATTAGATAGGCTGGCATAATAGGAACCGTGTAGTCCAACAATTGCTGTCTGAGGCTGATAACCTGGAGTCATACACTTTGCATATCTGGATGCCTCAACAGTCTCAGGTTGGTGCTGAAGGCCTGGAAGATTCTTAAAGAGTCAGTCTACAGTCTATACTGATCCGAAGAAGCTGAAGTCTGCTATCACTGCAGGACGGCCACAGCAGCCATGGCAGCAACAGTAAAGAGGTCAACATATTCACAAACAAGAAGCAGAGGCAAGCAAACCCACAGCACCTTTGTTTCCGTGGATGTCGTTACACCTAAGAGGTTGTGGGGAAGATGCCGTCATTCCTAAGGAGGTCTTCTCTTCCAGGTATACCTTTCCTGGGAACGTCCTCAGAGACAAAACTGAAAGGGTTTCTCTAGGTGGAATCAATATCCAACCAAGCTGACAATCAAGATTAACCCTCACAGAAAACCCTTTTGTTTTCTTTTAAATTAATACAACTTCTAACTTTCATTTTCTGGTACTATACTTTCTACATGAATTCAGCCAACATTTTAAAGCTGTATTAGTTTGGCTCCTTACTTTAGTTTTCTTGACAAAATTGCCTAAGGGTGGGTGATGAAATGGATTTTTTTATTATTTGATGGATTATTTTGACATTTTATTAATGTGAAATAAAGAGACTTTGACTTCAGTAATTCTAATCAAAGATTTTATTTTTGGTGTGTCTGTTTTGGGTGAATGTATGTAGATGACTTCAGAAGTAATATTGTTCGGAGGATTCTCAGTACACATACCACATCCAACTACAGTCCTTCTATTTTCTCACCATCCTTTTCATGCTACATGTCTATGAACACATATCTGTTTTCATGGGCATGTATTAATAATCCATCTCTGTACTCAATTCAAGTACATTTAAAATCTTTCCTAGTGAAGCAAAACAACTATTTTTGACAAAGGTGTTATTATTAATCAGTAATATTAGGGGAAGAATGGGCAATCAAAATTGGGTCCTGCTTCTGTTTTTTAATTGTAGTCATAAAATTATAAACTGAGAGATACAATATGGTTCTATGAAATATTTGTTCAAGGTAAGCAACATATTCATTACCTTATCCTTTCTAGTAGTAAGAACATTTGAAATTTACTTTCAAGAATTTAGAAATGTTCAATATCTTGACTCTGAGAGGTTTACCTTACAACCCCACCCCCTAGAGGCAGGATTGTTTCCTCTTGAGTTTTAAATATGAAATGAATTTTTTTCTGTGATTGATTTTTCCTCTCGGAAAACTGATAGACTTCCTCTTACTGACAATGCATACAGCAACTGCTGGTGTTCCCCACGGTAATTTGTCTGCTTCAAAAGCTAAAAAATTATCTGCTACTCAAAGTTAGAATCTCGAGCTTCTTTAAATTTAAATGTTCTTTCTCATCTTCTATAGTAATCATGTTTTCTATGACCTAACTAAAATTTAATAAGAATTAATATGTTTAAGGTACACTTAATTCTGTCTAAATATTTCAGATAATATAGAACGCCAACCTTTTCTCTCATTTCTATATCTCAATCTGTTGGTTCTCCAGATAAACATTTCTGCTCAAATATACAAGTGAAATGGAAGTATTGATTTGTGATATATAGTTCCTTTCCTTGAACAAGTGACTTTAGTATGACTAAGACTAGCAACTAGGAGAGGCTCTGCTGATGCAAAGCATAGAATATATTATTTTTCCACTCACATATTTTTATACTGTGAAAAGGAAACAATAGTTTAAGTAGTCTCGTGGCAAATTAAGAAGTTAAGTTAGGTTTATGTTTATTTGCATTTTTTCTAGCAAAAGATTTCTCAAATGCTTTAGTTCTTGGAAACTAAACTGTTTTTTGTTTGTTTTGTTTTTGTGTTTATATTAGTTTGCAAGAGCTACAGCATTATATATGTATGTATATATATATATACTTATCATCCTGTGTATAAAGGCAATACATGTACTGTAAAAAAAATTATATGTTTCTTTACCAGAAACCTTCAAAAATTTCCCTTAGCTTTTATTCAGGCCATAGAATATAGGGATCATTTTCTGCAATTAAAAATCTCTGTCACTGTTTATTCAACATCTATTTTGCATCAGTTATGATGGTAAGTGTTTCATATCGAGTTCCTTACTCAATCCCATAACATATTCACAGCAAGTGCAGTCATTCATTGGTTGCTTTGTTTGTTTTATTGGTGGGAGGCAAGAGAGGCATGTGACAAAAGTCTCCATACAGTTACAATTCATAAAGTACATGCTTTAGATTTCAATCTATGCTAATAGAAACAATTTGATTCATAGATATAAAATAATCCCCAACCCAAAAAAAGAGAGTTTTAAATAAAAACAGGTCTTTCATCATTTATCATAAATGTCTAATATGTAATCCAGAATGAGGTTGGAGACTACTTACAACATTCTCAGAGATTCTGGTTCATTTCTTACTTTATCCCACTGACTGTATTTGGCCAGATGGCTTCACTAGGTCAGCGAGTCATTTTCACTGAACAGACCTGTGTCCATGCACATCTTAATAAACAGTCTTGAGAGCATGCAAATGAGTCAGAGACCCACCTGCTCCTACAATTAAAAGTCCCATAAAAGCACCAAGCTAACAGTCACAACATACATGCAGATGACCTGGTGCAGAGCCATGCAGACCCCATGCTTCCCATTTCAGTCTCTGCGAGGCTATGTGAGCCCTGCTTCATTGATCCAGTGATCTATATTCTCCTGGAGTCTTCTGCCCCCTCTGATGCCCACAAGCTCTGTCCTCCAGCAGGATTCCCCTCGCTCAGGCTGAGGTGTGAGGGCTTTTATCTACTCTCATTGTATTTTATTTTGTATTGTTTGTTTTTCATCTCTTGGAAGTGTAATATTTTCTGAGGGTGGACTGAGGGGCATGGATCTGGGGAAGAGGGGAGGATGGGGAGGTGGGGGGAGCTGGAAGGAATGGAGGGAGAGGAAACTGTGGTTGGGATGTATTGTATGTGACAAGAACATGTTTTCAAAGAAAAAGGATGAAAGAAATGAGAAAGGAAAAGGAAAAAAAAAAGGAAAAGAAACAGTCTTTGGGTGAGTACCACTCTCCGGATGCCCTTTGCTACATGGTGATATTGTGTTCCCCAAAATATTGTGCACCCTATTAAACTTATCTGGGGTCAGAGAACAGAACAGCCACTAGATACAGAGGCCAAAAAATGATGGCACTCACACCTTTAATCCTAGCATTCCAGAGGAAGAGATCTACCTGGATCTCTGTGTGTTCAAGGATACAGCCAAGCATGGTGACTCACACCTTTAATCCCAGAAAGTGAACCTTTAATCCCAGGGAGTGATGGCAGGAAGCAGAAAGGTATATAAGGCGTGAAGACCAGGAACTAGAAGCTTTTAGCTCTTTAAGCTTTCAGGCTTTTGAGAAGCAGTTCAGCTGAGATCCATTCCAGATTAGGACACAGAGGCTTCCAGTCTGAGGAAACAGGATCAGCTGAGGAAATGGCGATGTGAGGAAGCTGTGGCTTGTTCTGCTTCTCTGATCTTCCAGCGCTCACCCCAATAACTGGTCTTGGTTTTGTTTTTATTAATAAGACTCTTTAAGATTCATGCTACATTGCTAAGCCTCAGAATCTTAAGTGGAATATGTTGTATCGTTTCTATGCTAACATTTCAAGTTCTTTACTTGACCTTTGATTAAGACAGTAAAAGAATCATTGGAGAGGATGGTATGATTACTCTCCAGTTGTGCTTAGTGTTTACCAGATTAATGGCTCGATAAATTCATGAACTGAGAAGTGTGCATTTCTTATATTAAACATAGGTGAAATAACAAACGAAAAAGAATGAGTGGAAGAAATTTGATGTAATCTACAAATTTCTCTATGGCAAAAAAAAATCGACAGGGAAAGTCCCTTTATGTATGTGTTTATCCATTCATTTATTCAACAATTTTAAGTACTTATTATACATCTGGCAAGCCCCTACAGGCTGAATATCAAGAAATCAATATGAATAAGAATAAAAGATAGAAAGCAATCACTGTCTTTTTTTTTCCTGTAGCCTAGCAATGGAAAGAAACAAACACGGACCAGAAATACTTTGTGGCATGTTAGATAATTATAAGTGTTATGCAGAGAAATACAGCAGGAGTATGGAAGTGATAACTAAGGGGGATTTTTAAAGTGAGTTCTCAAGAGAAAATAGATCTACAAAGATAAAGTCGCAACACACTCTGTCAACACCAAGAAACTGTTGTTGCTTCTGCAATTTGAGGGTGTGATTGAGCAGGAGAGCTGGGGGGCAGGCAGTGCAGCATGCAAGGAAGAAGCCTTTCTGTGTAGGCAATTTTGTATCATTTCATATAAAGTTTTGGACTCTGGGAACAGGTGTAATGCCATTGTTTCGAAAGATTGTCCTGACCGCTTAGCTGTCAGCTCATTTCCCAAGAAGTGGCACTGGAATTGATGATATCCTGAGGTCTTAGGAGACATTACTTTCCTTGTTGTGTAAGACTTTTTCTAAGAAGACAGGACTTCTTTATAGATCAAAACCAGAAAAGGTAGAAAAATGAGAAAAGTTCAGGCAGTACCCATTGCCTGTAGTTTTATTTTGTGTTGTTTTATAACCCACCCACTCTTGTAGTTTTATTTTGTCTTATTTTATGACCCACCCACTCTTCCCTAGACTTCACTATACAACCTGCCAGCTCTAGCTGAAAGCCTCCACTATGACCCTTGCCCATTCTAGCAAAGCTTCAACCTACTTTGACCCCACTTACTTTAGCTAAGCCTTGACTCTATGACCTGCCCACTCCAGCCAATCATCCACCCTCTATGACTTTAAACACTCTAATACTCCACTGTGACTTAGCCACTGTAGCTAAGTCTCCACTATGATCTACCCAGTGTGACCAAGCACTCCTCCTCTATGATGTCAATCATTCTATGCAAGCCTCCACCAAGAACCCTCTGCATACGTGTCAAGTATTCTCTGGTCATTTATTACTTATTTTGGAAATAATGATGTCTACATTTTAACCTGCATGCACTATGGTTCGTGAGACATGATAAAGGAAACAATTCATTTGGCTTTTGTATTTTCAGGAGAATTATGGCTCACTTTGTTAGAATGAACCATGTGAGTGTTGACAGAAAAGGGCTGCATTGTTCTAACCGTGTTTCAGAATTTCAATGGTCTGAGATTTGTTCATTTTTTTTTAAAAACCTCAAACATATTTAGACTGTATATGTATATAGTTTTATTACAAATTAATTAGATGGAGAATGGAATGACAGAAGCCAAAGAAGATGTGATTGACAGTCCTGTTTTTGCCTGATGCCCTTTTTTACTACTAGACCTGTAAACACTATACCTGCCCCTGTTCCCAGGCTAATATAAGCAAAGCCACTTCAGAGAATAAATGCTTTGTGGTCTCTTCACCTCTCATTTTCATCTTCCTCTCCTCCTTCCTTGTTTCAGACTTGTGGTGCCTTCATAACGCCTATGATTTCCTCAGGTATTTCCAAAGGCATCGGTATTTTTAAAATACCCACAGTACTGCTAAGCCAATTAGTTTCTTTGCATGATCCTATCAAGTTAGCCTTGCATCATGCACAAAATTCTACTGACTACATTTTCAGAAAATAGTACAGAAGAGGAAAGAAAAAAAAAGTGGGGTTACAGGATTTATCTCTGCTTAATAGACAGAAGTAGAAACTGGGATCAGTTTGTTCTGATCCCACAGTCAAATACTTCTTAAAAATTCAAAGTATTTGAGTTATACCCCTATTTTTGTTAATGCCAAGATGCCCATCTAGGGACAGCTAAGCCATTGAAGCTTTCCAGGTTTACTGTAGGATTTCAGGATGACTACAGTTGTATTGAGCTTGGTAAATCACTTGAAAATGTGAGTTTTAATACTTTCGAGTGTGCCTTGGAATCAGGCAGGTGTGCATTATTTGATTTCCAGGCACATATGCTACAGGCTGTGTGCTTGAGTGAATGTCTTACCCTCATCTTGCCTGGCCTTAATTCTCCTTCATTTTACCCTGTGTAGCTAATTAGAATGCTTATTTTTCAGAGGTGTTATGGAAAGTTTAGAAATTAACAGTGAGACATCTATTGTCTAAAGAATGCTCTGGCATAGATTCAAATCCTTACTGAGAAGGGTTTATGTGTGAGGGTATGAACTATTTTTAAGTTGTCACTTCCTCCTAGTAGTCATCCTTGAAAGTCAATAGCAATGTATTAATATACATGAAATATATTGATGTTACACAGCACGAGGAAATTACTAACCCACTTTAGGGAAAAATAGGATTGGAAGCTTGGAGGGTAGGGAGAGATGATTGTGGGGTTTTTTTTCAGTTAAAATACCTGAAATTCAAGAAAGGGGAGATATGGGAAAATTAACTGTTTTTTAAAGTGAAAGTGGAAAAAAAAAAGAACAAGGTGGAGAATAATCTGCTCAAGAAAGAGCAGAAGTGATGACTACGTTATGATTTGGATTTTGAGTGTTACCCAAAGACTCTTAGGTTAAGGGCTTGGTCGCCATATTGTACAATTTTTGGCGTCTGGTGGATCCTTTTGATGACAGAGCCCACTGAAAGAAAATTATACTAATGGCGGTGAACTCATTGAAATGGATATTAGGACCCTGGCTTCTTCTTCATGTGTCTGTTTTATTCTTAGACACTATGACCTGATTTATGTTCCTCTTCCACCTGCTCACATCATGAAGCACTGTCCCATCACAGAGATTGGGACAAGTGACCATGGCCTGAATCCTCTGAATCTAAAAGCCCCCATGTAGGTTCTGTATTTGAGGAATTCTGTCAAAGCCATGGAGAGATGACAGTGTGAAAGGGAAAATAATAGGATTATCTATAATATTAAGTTTTAACATTTCTAATATGCATAATAATTTTAATGTTATCAAAACTACACATTATAATTAGAAAAATGGAAAAATATTTCTAAAGTAATTCTGTAAGTCAAATACAATTTTAATAGCTACACAAAAAAAGAAAAAGCAAAGTTACCAGTTGGTTTCCTTCATGGCAGTGTTTTATTAAGTGCATGAAACCTATGACATGGAAAATGATAATAACTTATAAATAAGTTGCCTCCTAAAAATGCAACAGTGGTCTGACATTTAGACATTTAGGAACCTAAACTTTTACCTGAGAGAAAAAAAATTAGAAAGTTCACCCTAAGAATTGCAAGATGTGCACCTGAAGTTCCAAAACATAATTAAACATGTGTATAAAAAGCAATAAGTGATTTATTTTTTACAAAAAAATGAACATGAATACAATACTATTCCTATGACAACATTAGTGTTCTGAAGGCAGACTTGCTAAATTAGGTTGATGTGCACTACATGATCATCTTATCCAATTTTGAAAAAGCCTTGGTCAAAATCCAACACCTCCTGTCCCCTCCTCCGAGCTTCACCTAGTGGAAGTGGGGTGGGGAGGGAGGACAGGGGAATCCGTGTAAAATTAAATTAATTTAAAATAACCTACAAATCGGGGAAAAAATCGAACACCTCTTCATGATAGAAGTCTTGGAGAGATCAGGGATACAAGGGACACACTAAACATAATAAAAGCAATGTACAGCAAGCCGACAGCCAACATCAAATGAAATGGAGAGAAACTCAAAGCAATTCCACTACAATCAGGACCAAGAGAAGGCCATATCTATTCAAAATCGTGCTTGAAGTTCTAGTTAGAGCAATAAGACAACTAATGGCAATAAGGGGCATAAAAATTGGAAAGGAAGAAGTCAGAAGTTATTTGTGTTCTTGATGTACACATGTTAGCTATTAGTTGGGAGGGGTCTACGTGGTCTCAGTGCTGAGAGCGGACGTGGACACAACACCTATCCCTAATCCAGAGCTGTCTTCAGCTGACAACTGTACAAAAGAAAAATTAGTTTCCTCCAATGTAGTCTCACTGGGATATAAACCACTCTTAAGGACAGACCTCTTGGACAGACAACACGAAACAAACTCAATGGCATCTTTGAAGGTTCCACGTCTTCTAATGCTTTGTCTGGGCATTATTTATACTTTTTTTCCTTTCAGGTCTATTGTGTATATATTGTGGTTTCTAGTGTTGTGTTTTTCTGGAACTTTTGAGTGTGTAAACAAGTATGTCATTGAATCTGTATGTGTTTCTTATGCTTCTTCTTTGGATTTGTTTTTATTCTTTTACTTTGTTTAATCCTATTCTGGTTAGTTTGTTTCAATTTTATTTTATTGTATTATTTTTTAGATGACGGTATTCTAATGAGAGAGAAATAAAGGGTATGAATTTGGGTAGGTAGAGAGTTGGGGAGAAATTGAGGGAGGTTAAAGAATCATGGGAATATATTCTGAAAAAAATCTATTTTCAATAAATAATAAATAAATATAAAAGAAGAATATATACATAATCAGTATTAAATAAATATCTGAGTAGATAAAAAATAGTTAATGGGTAACCATATCTTTTGGGTACTTAAAACTACAATACAATTATTAAAATTTCTAAAATTGGGCTGAGGATATAACTGATTTTTTAGAAAAATCATATATAATTCAGGAAGCCATGAGTAGGATCCCTAGCACTGCAAAAACCAGCCATGGTGAATTTCTTTAGTCCTACACTCAAGAAGTGGAAACAGGTTTCAAAAGTACAAGATTGTCCTTGGTTACATAATGATTCCAAGGCTAGCTTGGGATGTATGAGACCCAGCTGTAATAATACATAAAGCATCAATGTGATAAATAAGTTTATGAGAAATGACAAAATCCCGATGTCTAATATATCAATGGCATATGTTACAATTTCATAGAAAAACCAGAAAGTGAATTGTGAAGATTGTATTTCTTAGGAGATTTCATAAGATAGTTTGAGGAATAAAAAATGATTAATCAAAAACATTTTAACCTGGAATATGATCTGATTGCAAAGGTGTTTGGAACCAAGACCATCAATCTGAGATTGATTCCCAGGACTCACATAGTAGAAGGAAGGAATCAACTCTTGAAATTGTCCTGTGACTCCACTTGTCTACACACTACCACACACTACACAATAAATAAGAAAAGTTAAGTAGAAGTTATGTCAGTTAAGAATAGAGGAAAATATTGAAAAATCCCAAAACTTTCTATAGTAAAACTATAAGCTTAATTTCATTACAGTTGCATAATCTTTACATGACAGTAGTATCATAAAATAATTAATTATAAATCAATAGTAATATTTAGATAAATATAAAAATTATATGCTTGTTAGAAAGATTACATATTAAATATAAAGATATTGAAAGCTTAAAACCAAAACATAATCTACACAAATATTGACCTAAAAAAGAGAGAATTGAAACTAATTAAAACCTAGAAAAATAAGCAATATTCAAGAACAAATGCCAAAATTAAATCACCAGTACTGTATTTTCAAAGAATGACCATCACTTCAGATTTTCTTGACATTGAACAGATAATGATACACGGCAATGATCAACTTGAGTCCAAAAAATTGTTGACAAATTACATATCATGGACAAATTGCTTTTAAAAAGGTAATATCAAATATGTCACAAATGAGAAACTCTGAATAGTTTATTATCTGTTAAAGAAGTTAAGTCTATAATTAAACCTTCATACAGTTCTTAAAGTCCCAATTACTTCCATGATTATTTCTTTCAAACTTTTAAGAAAGAAAAAATATTATGTACTTCTTAGTACTTTCAAATAATGAGGACATACACTGTGGTTTTTCCAGGAGGCCATTATAATCTTAGTTCAAAATCTGACAACACACAGAGGGAAAGTTATGGACTGATATCTATGTTGAAATTTAATGTACAAAGAAATAGTTTAATAAGTCAGTGACATATCTCAAGTATTAAGTATGAATAAGGAAGCTCAAAACAAAAGACTAGAAAATATCTCATATTAAGAAATGGAAAGATCAGGCTAGTTTGATTTATTTTACAGAATAACAAGAAATCTCAGAGACACTCAAGAGCATCAAACATAACATACTGAGGCCTCCTAAGACTTGAAACTGGAAGTTCAAGACCCAAACGGTCATAGATCATAGTCCTTTCATGGATCCTGTATCTTCTTTGTGTCTTTATGCATCTTTTCCAACAGGAACTTCTAAAAAGTATATTTGGTATACGTAATATTCAATTCCATGAGTTGTGTTAACTAAAAATAGGTTAATAATTTCAAGACAATGCTGTATATATTTTGTAAAGATCATAATGTAATAATATAAAGAACCCTGCCTAGTGTTTGAACTAGAACATTATCACAGCCCTATCATTACCATAGAGGTCAGTACTATCCTATCTCATGATAATAATATGTTTGCTTTTTTCCCTGGGCTTCATTCCAACCCTAGGCAACATCAGGTTACTTGGCATATGGAAGAGGGATACTGGATATTGAATCTGAAAGTAGCAATGGCTGCTCTATGCAGGTATAATTTGACTTCATCTTCTTCAGATTTATGTTTGAGAAGCAGCTGATTCAGGTACATCCCAGTCTTTCAGCTGACCAGATGGTAATGGCAGCAGTTAGTCTTCTCTTTGGAGTTGACTTCCAGGTAGACTTAAATAGAAGTGTCTAATATTAATTTCAATATTTTATTTTCAGATCAAGAATGTGCTTGCAAATGTCCCTGGCTGAATCTTTAAGCTCTCAATGATCTCACTAAGTATTCCTATCATTTTTTAATGTTATCTTCAAGGTATTTCAGCCTCAATAGGTTTCATGAGTTCTTTGGATATATTTGATTCTCCTGCTTCTGGGAAGACATTTCTATTTTGTATACTGCTTTATGTCAATTCATAATTTCACCTATGTCCTTTTTATTTTAATTTCTAATTGTTCTTAAATTCTCTATCCTATGTCTTCCAAATTTGAACAGATTTTCTAATGTCACTTGAATATTGATAATTATCTTAACTTCATTTCTAATGTCACTTGAATATTGATAATTATCTTAACTTCAAAGTTTTAATATTTCCCTTTCTGAACCCTTTCTGAACCAGTATCTACTACTGATAAACAAACACACGAAACAATTTAGCTTTTAAATATTGACAAGTGAATACACTAAAAATATGGATGTGTTTAGGCCCCATAATGATAATGTGGAATGGCACTATTCTGGGTTCATGTCCAGTAATTCCATTATTCTTTCTATAAAACAAGTTTGCTAAATGGCACTTTCCTTTTAACTGAGCAGATATTGAAGTGGCAGTGTAGAAAAGGAGATTTTTTTTTAATCTAGGATAATACTGGTTATAGACACTGAGAAGGGACAGAGAGGAATCTTCTGACCTTCTGATGAACGTTCTAAATCTTTATATAAATATAAGCTATCTAAATGAATATGTATGAAATATATACCATATATATCTGTGTATTATTCATATATATATATACACACAAACACAAACAAAATGAATCATTTTAGCATAATTAAGAGAAAAATACATTTGGGGTAAAGATAGTATTTCTATAACTTTCAAGGCATTCTATAAATACTGAGCAAGATCATAATTCTATTCCTTTGGGAATAATCATAGATTTAAAACATATTTGCAAGTAGTTCTAAAATTGTACTATAAGAGAACCTGGAGAGATACAAGCATTTTAAAAATTGTGGAGTTAACCATTAGCACATTCCAGGGCATTTGAGCTAATGACATGTCCTCTCTCAGTTTTGATATTTTATTGGAAATAATGATAAAACTATTTATCCTAACTAGCTTAAAGGATGATTGATCATAGGATCTAAATTACCAAATAAAAATTCTGCCAGTGCTTTAGGGTATGATGCAGATGGAAGAGAAAGTCATTTTCTTTCCAGCTTCCTTACCAGAAGTAATTCTATATTAAATATCATTAACTGTATTGAAATTTTTTTCTTACAAGGAGCTGTCCTATGTTCCTACATTTATGCTTTTGAGTTTTCACTTTAGGGTTGAAACGTATATGCTCCTCTCTATTTCCCAGACTTTGTCTCCATGCCGTCTCGGGTTTAATCCTGCAACTTGTCCTATACTGATTTTAACTTTACCAGCTCTTCTCTGATTTCTTATCTGTCTGACTCTGCTGGTCCCTTGCAATATCTGACAGTTATATGTATGCCAGAAGCCAATTTTGCTGAAGCAGTTTGACAGGATATTTTTTATGAAAGCTGGTAGCATGGCATTCTGCAGTGTTTTCCATTGGAGGATCTGACTTTTGGTTCTTTCCAAGAGTCTGGCTATAAAGCTGCATCTGTAGGTTAGATAAAGACTTTTTCTTCTGTGAGCCCCTGACTCCCTCGCTGATTGAAGACACAAACAGGGAAAATCTGCAGTTCATCCACTCCTGTCCTTTTTGCTTTCTAGAGAGAAAGATGAGCTCCCAGTGAACACCACTCTGTCCTTGAAGGAGATGAGAGGCAAAAAAAAAAAAAAATAGAGGGCAGGAAGAGAAAAAGAACCGCTAACACAAACTTTTCCTTTGGTTTGTATCTCATATGTAACTGCTGGAAAATTCCTGTTTAAGAGTAATTTACTGAAATTTTTATGAAATCACTCCTGACTTTGTAGAACTTTCACAAGGAGTTGTCCATGGTATAGGCCTTTTTAATATAAAGAGGCCAGAGTATGAGACATCACATCCATATTAACCGATTCTTAGTGAGTAGTTAAATTTTCATATGGCCTTAAGGAGCTACAATAATTTCTTTTATGTATTTCTATTTTGTTTTTATAATATAACTTCCCCCTCCCTTTCCTTCCTCTAGAGTCTCCCATATATACTCACTCAAATACCTCCTATGCTTCAATTTCTTTGATTATAGCTGTTATATATTTCTCTCTCTCTCTCTCTCTCTCTCTCTCTCTCTCTCTCTCTCTCTCTCT
>CABHPQ010159921.1:0-28211 GCA_902168405.1 Peromyscus aztecus
TTTTTAAAAAGGCCTCTAGTATTAGTTGTCCTTCCCCATATTCCTTCCTTTATCCTTCTGTCCCATCTCTCTCTTCTTTTAGCCCTTCCATTCTAGTTTCCCCTTTATCTCTTGGAAGACTATCTACCCCCTGCTACTTCCTTACTTGCTGTCTGAGTTCTATGGTTATTCTGAACAGAACACACATATCTAAAGCTTGAAAGCTAATATCCACATACAAGAGAAAACATGAAATATTTATCTTTTTGCTTCTAGTTCTACCAATTTACCTGCAAATTTCCTTTTTATTAATACTTGAATAATACTCTGTTGTGTAAATGTACCACATTTTCATTGTCCACTAATTGGTTGATGGACATCTAGGCTATTTCCAACTTCTGGCTATTATGAATAGAGCTTCAATGAATGTGAATGAGGAAGTATCTATATAGTACTATAATGTAGAGTCAGTGGGTATGTGCCCAAATCTGGTTTATCTGGATCCTGAGGTTGAGTAATTTTAAGCTTTTTGAGGAACTTTCACACTGATTTCCATGGTGCCATACCAGTTTGCACACCCACCAGCAAGGAATGAGTGTTTCCCTTTCCGTTCACCCTCCCCAGCATGTGCTTTCATTTGTTTTATTGATCTTAACCATTCTGACTTGGGTAAGATGAAATCTCAAAGTAGTTTTAATTTTCATTACCCAGATGGCTAAGAAACTTGAACATTTTTGAAAAGTGTTTCTCAGCCATTTGTATTTCATCTTTTGAGAACCCTCTGTTTAGTTCTATACCCTATTTTGAAATTAGGTTATTTGTTTTCTTTATGTTCAGTTCTTTTTAGTACATTTCATACTCTAGATACTAACCCTTATTACAGTGGTTATCAACTTTCCTAGTACTGGGACCCTTTAATACAGTTCCTCATGTTTTAGCGACCCCCCCCACCATAAAATTATTTTGTTATTACATCGTAACTGTAATTTTGCTACTGTTATTTTTTTTATTTTTTTTTTTTTTGGTTTTTCGAGACAGGGTTTCTCTGTGTAGCTTTGCGCCTTTTCCTGGAACTCACTCTGTAGTCCAGGCTGGCCTCGAACTCACAGAGATCCGCCTGCCTCTGCCTCCCGAGTGCTGGGATTAAAGGCGTGCGCCACCACCGCCCGGCTTGCTACTGTTATAAATTGTAATATAAATATCTGATATGTGACCCCCAAAGGGGTCCTGACCTGCAGGTTGAGAACCACTCACTGCTTTAACAGGTTATGTAATTGTTTTTTTTTTAAACCAGAAATATAACTTTATTTACATTACAGACTAAAAAAGTAAGAAATGTTTACCTTACAAAGAAATATTTTTAACCTGGGTTAGTTGCATTCCTAGAAAATCATATACTCTATATTATTATAACTATTAATTAATTTTATCCTTAGCAGAATTATAAAGTAAAATAAAATTTTTGACATATGCCAAAATTCCAAAATTTCAAGTTTTTAATTGTTAAAGATTTTTTTCCTATCTGTAAGCTGCTGGTTTGCTTGAATGATGGTGTTTGTTGCTATATAGAAGTTTTTTTTAGCTTCATAGGGCTCCATTTACTAATTGTTGGTATTAATTTCTGGTTCAGGGTATCTGGTCTTATGTTGAGGTCCTTGATCTGTTTGGAGTTGAGTTTTGTGCAGGGTGATCGATAAGATCTATTTTCATTCTACATACAGTCATCCAATTTGACCAGAATCATTTGTTGAAGATGCTCTCTTTTCTTGAGTATGTTTGTGACTTATTCAGCACAAATTGGATGTCTGTAGGGTGTGTAGAATTATGTCTGGGTCTTCAGTTTAATTCCATTGACCAACATACCTGTTTTTCTGTCAATACCATACTGCTTTAGTACTATATCTCTGTAGTAAAACTTAAAATTTTGGGTGGTGATAATTCCAGGAATTATTTTATTGTTCAGGATTGTTTTAGCTGTCCTAAGTTTGTGTGTGTGTGTGTGTGTGTATGTATGTACATTAAGTTGAATATTGTTTCTTTCAGTTTCTGTGAAGAATTGTTTTAGAATCTTGATGAGGTCTGCACTGAATCTCTAGGTTGCTTTTGGTAGAATGGCTATTTTCACAATATTAATCCTACTGATCTATAAGCATGGAAGGTCTTTCCATCTTCTGATTTCTTCTATTTTTTTCTTCAGATTCTTAAAGCTTTTATTATACAAGAGTTTCACTTGCTTGGTTAGAGTTATTCCAAGATATTTAATTTTTTATGTTACTGTAAAATGTCTTATTGCTCTAGCTAAGACCTCAACCTCTATATTGACTAAATATAGAGAGAATGGAAACCATTGTCTTGTTCTTGATTTTAGTGGAAATGCTTAAAATATTTTTCCATTTAGGTTGACACAATGTGTATGGTTGCTGTAAATGGCCTTTATTATGTTGAAGTATGTCTCTTGTATCTCTAGTATCTCTAGGACTTTTATCTTGAAGGGTGTTGGAGTTTTGTCAAAGGCCTTTTGTTCACCTAATGAGATGTTCATGTGGTTTTTGTCTTTTAGTTATTTATGTTTTTTGATTTTTATATATTGGACCAGTCTTGCATCTCTGGGGTGAATCCAACTTGACCATAGTGGATAATCTTTTTGATGTGTTCTTGAATTTTGTTTGCAAGTAGTTTATTGAGAATTTTTGGATCTATGTCCATAAGAGATATTAATCTATAATTTTCTTTTTTGGGGGTCAATTGTGTATTTTTGATATCAGGGTAATAGTCTCTTCATAAAAAGAATTAAGAAATGTACTTTCAATTTCTATTTTGTGGAATAATTTGAGGCATATTGACATTAGTTCTTTGAGGGTCTGGTAGAATTCTATACTGAATCCATCTGACTCTTGGTGTCTTCTTAATCCCAGGTGATTCTTCAGCCCCAGATGACCAGTATTGATTGTTCCAGCAATGAAAAGGCATCCCTTTAGTGGTTCTTATTCACAACCAATTCTTCAGCCCCATCTGACTAAATCCATAGATTCTTAATCCAAAATATCAAACAACCAAGCCAGGTCTCAGTAGTTTCATTGCATTCAACATTCTTATCTTCCAAGCTTCCACAGACTAGACCACTGAGCTCTGAACACTCAACATCTCTCCCAGCTCAAAGTTCAACCACCATCATATTACTCTCAGAACCACACAGTCAGGCCTGTCAAAGCAATTTAATTCTCCTCTTACCAATTTCTGTCTTAGTTTTCTATTATTCTGAAGAACCACTGTGATGAAAATCACCTTGGGTGGAATAGGTTTATTCAACCTTACAACTCCCAGGTAACAGTCTATCACTGAGGGAAATCAGAGCAGGAACCTGGAGACAGGAACTGATGCAGAGGCCATGGATGAGCAAGCCAATAAGCAGCATTCCTCTATGGCCTCCCATTCAGTTCATGGGTTTGTGGATGTTTCCATGGGGCTTTCAGGGTCCCTTTCCGGTGTTCATTTATTTTCAAGATGACCTCTTCTGATGACCACTCAACTTTGTTTCCATGGAATAATTCACAGATTTGTTTTTGGCTGGTCTGAGATCCTCTTAGAAGAGATTCCAGCATGCTCATCCAAGTCTTGCTACCTAAGAAGTCTATTTGATGACAGGAGACTCAAGCCTCCTTGTCAAGTCAAATGAAAGAAAATTCTTCTTGAATGGCCTTTCTATGCCCTGCTGAATTGCATTTATTTCTCACCATTAAATACATATGTATGTAAGTTAACTCAGCATGTCTACTATGTCAGAGATCACCACTGTGGAATACCATGCCTGTCATGCAGGCATCCTTCAGTCTCTGTGAGCAATTTTTCTTAGACTCTCCTTCGCATGACTCACTTCAGGGGAGGGTTTGAATCATTCTGTTGTGGATGGGCAAAGCCACAGCTCTTCCCTAAGACAAGGATTACTGATTTCAGCAGATTCCTGGTTCTCATCTTTTCAGATATAGGCTATGGGGATGATGGAACAATAGCATCTAATGGCAGAGTTGATTCCTCCTCTTCCTTGAGGTCCTCTGTAACTGTACTCTGTGGTTCTCTTTAGAATGTGAGTAGTCAGTAATTATTGTTTTCACTGCCTTTTGCCAAGTTTTGAGTCAAGAGTAAAAGTTCCATTTAATAGTGTGCAACCAAATAAACCAAACTCCCTGGCTCCTTTATCCTTCTGTTATACCCGTGTCCTGAATCTCTAACTTCAATTGCTTTTACCTTATATTTTGAGATGTAGTCTTTTATTGGATCTGGAGATTTGTTTTGGTTAGGCTAGGTGACCAGCAAGCTTCTGGGATCCATCTGTCTGCATCCTGCCTCTTGTGCTGCCTTTGAGCTTATGGATGCACATGGCTGAGACTGACTTCTACATGTGTGCTGAGGATCTAAACTCAGATCTCTTGTTTGTACAACAAGTACTTTCTTTCCCTGGTACTCTCTCTGTCTCTAACTTGGGGTCCTGACTTGTCTAAGCCTCTGCAGATGCTAGACTTCTTGTCTGTTGAATTTTGATCATTTTAAAATTAAAATGCTACTGTTGATCTCTACAGAAATTGAATCTTTGAAAAATATTTGACTGGGGAAATAGAAAAGCATCTTTGAATGCACCAACTATCATGGGAAGAAGGAGGTTGTTAGAACTGCAAGGAACTAAGCAAAGGACTGTCAGAGGAAGCAGTGTTCACCTGCTTCCCTAGAGTGACTCCTGGGTAGACACCACATGTCCAAGAGCTCATATTTAGTGATTCTGTCATCGAGGGACATTTTTTTCTTGGGGGAGGGGGCTGGAAAAGAAATGAGTATCATATCCAAACTTGTAAGATGGGGTTAGGGAGATGGCTGAGTGTGTAAGTGTTCATTGCCAAGTTTGACTTGAGTTGAACCCCCAGAACCAGCATGGTAGAAGAAGAGAACTGACTTTTACAAGACTTCTGACCCACCCACCCTGCACACACACACACACACACACACACACACACACACACACACACACACACACCCCACACACACTGAATGAACATAATGAAAATGATTTTAAAACAAACCTTGTGAGATGGTAGCACATAGGTATTTGGAAAAGCAATTCCATTATACTCACTTTGTCAGCAACAAAAATTCCACATTGGAATTCTGTAGTAACTCTGTTTATGAAAATCTATGGAGGATAGAGAAAGAAGTTGGGTACAGAGTATAAAAAGCACAGCTATGAAATGCTGTGGCCAGAGAGGTACAGAGAGATCTGGGAATTCAGGAAGTTACTCTAGGAGGAAGAAGGTCCCCTGAGCAATTGGAGTAGTAGAGTCAGGGCTTGGTAGGACCCAGTGGGTGGGTGACTGTGCTTAGCTCAACAATTATGATGATGGTGTTGAGTGCATGTTTTGGCTCCTCTTCAGCTTTTTCCTTGGCACCCTCAGGACCAAGGGCATTAAAGTCTTGAAATGGTGCACAGATTCTCCTACACATGCTCACACTGTACTTCAGTGCTTGGCTTAATAAGAAGAGTTTTTTTTGATGCTAGATGATCAGTTGGTCAGCGAAAGTGTCTTATGGTTTTTAGGAATATTTGAATCATATGCTCTTTTTAAAGGTAACATTATACAAAGATGAAATTTCAAGTTAAGTGTTAAATTAACTCTTTTTAAATTGGAAACATTTACGCTTCTGGAGGCTTGAGTCATACTTTCAGAAATAGAATTACAAATGCACCTTCATAAAATGTGCTGCTTAATGCTTCTTTTTCCTCCTTCATGAGTACTCCAAAGATCTAGTCTCTTCTCCCAGAGTCCTGAAACTTACTCCTTTGAAGTAGATCTCTTGAGATTGGGCTGGTCTGGGTTGGGTTTAGTGGTGAATGAGAAGCAACAGCAGGGGACTGGGGGAGACTGTAGTGATGTTTCCTTGGGACTGCTGGGACCTTCACTAGACTAATTGATGGGACTCCTCCTATCCTCAGTTTAGATTACCCAGGATGCTCTCTCCCCAAGCTCTTTATTCCTAGGGTAGAACCCAAATTCTGCCTTTCCGTTTCTGGATGCTTCCCAGCTTTTGTTTATTTATTTATTTTTTCAGCTCTCTCACACCTCTGTCAATTGTTCTGTCCGAGTTTTATCACATCCTCTGGAAAACCTTTTTCTTCTTCTGGGACTTTGAATGAGACAAAAGGGGGGCACTATTTAAGAAATTATCATTGAATAAGAATTAGAAGTTGATTGGCCACTAATTAATTCAGTAAAAACAAGAAATCATTGAAATCATTTTACTTTTCAGGCTTTATTTACCCCATATAAAAAGGGCAGGGAAATTATCTTCCAATTCAAAATCAAATTGGGATAAATGATTGCAAGAGAAAGCAGCAGGTTAGACTTGGGAATAAAAAGTCATTTTCAGAGGGCCCAACAAGCTGATATGTGCTGGTTAAACTGAAAGTCATCTCAGATGCTATAGGGGGATTAAAAATCTATCTATCTATCTATCTATCTATCTATCTATCTATCTATCTACCTAACCATCTATCTTGATTTTTTGGGGGGGTCAGGGTCTCACTAAGTAGAGGCAGAAATTTTATTTTTCCAGGAGAATACCAATGATAACCTCTCAAGCCCTGTATAATGCAAAGCTGGATTTCCTCCCTATAAGGAAGACAAAACCAGCTGCAATGACATAGGAAACCAGTAAGAGCTGCAGTTGGGAGGAGTTCTTGTGGGATTAAGTGTTCTTTTCCTTGATTCTCAAATGCTGTTATTTGAAATAGAAATGAACAAACCAACCAACCAACCAACCAACCAAAAAGCTGACCAAGAATAATTGACATCTGCAGAGCATAGTGACCTGAAAACTCAAGATCCTGTGAACTTGTGCCTTCTAGTATTCTAGGTCCACTTTAAGGCTCTGTGGTAGTTTGAACGAGAATGCTCCCAACAGGCTCTTATGTTTGAATACTTGGTCCCCAGTTGGTGGAACTGTTTGGGAAAGATTAAGAGGTGTGGTCCTTTTGGAGGAGGTGTGTCACTAGCCAGCAGGCTTTGAGCCTTATAAACATCTGTTACCATTTCAAGCTAACTCTCTCTTCTTCCTGCTTGCTGTTTGAGATGTGAGCTCTTAGCTGTTCCTACTGCCATGCCTTCTCTTCACCGTCATGGGCTCTAACCCTCTGGAAGCATAAGCCCAATTAAATGCTTTCTTTTAGAAGTTTCATTGGTCATGGTATTTTATTTTATCACATCAGTCAAAAAACAAGTAATACAGGTTCAATGTCTTTATCTATTCCACTCTGAGGCTTTGTCATGTCCCATTTTTCTACTCCAGATGGGCTCACTCACTCTCTCTTTTTTCATCTTTCTTTTTTATTTTGATGTACTGCTATGGTTTTTTCAGAAGGCTGACAATAAAACTATCAAGTGTGGGGATGAATAAGAGGTTGTGGAGAGAAAGCAAGCAGAGGAAACTGATCAAGAGAACAGAAAGAAAGATTTGTTTCAACGGGAAGAAGAATGATCACTACATTATTTTAACTTTTTAACTATGGTAGAAAGCAAAACAATCTCAGTGGTATTTTCCAAACCTTTTGTTTCATATTTAATTTGCAAGCAAAGGCCAAAAAAGAAATCTTAAAGGTGGTGTGATGTTTCATCTTGCTTGAGACCTTGATGAAGTTTAGAATAACCAGGCAACTAACCTCTAACCCTGTATGGGAGGGGATTTTGGTTAACTGAGGTAGAAAGACTCACCCTAAGTGTGTGAGGTAACAGTCTGTGGGCTGGGGTCTGAGACTGAATGAAAAGGAGAAAGTGAACTGAGCCTAAGCACCCCTCCATTGCGGTCTACATCCTGACTGTGGACACATGTGACCACCTGCTTTCTGCTCCCACCATCATACCTTCTCTGCCATGACGGTGTATCCTTTGTAGGTGTAAGACAAGACAAACCCTTCCTTCCTCGAGTCGCCACACCTTCTCTGCCATGACAGTGTATCCTTTGTAGGTGTAAGACAAGACAAACCCTTCCTTCCTCGAGTCACCTTGGCAGACATTTGTCACAGCCGTGAGGCAAACCACTAAGAAAGGCAGTGACTCACAAAACTTGATATTCATATAAATGTTGGGTACGTGTGCTTACAAGAAAGCTTGTGAATAATGATAACCTGGGAAATTTTGAAAATGAACAAATGGAATAATAATCACTACTAGAATTTGTTCATAATTTTTCCCTTCATCATACAAAATGACAGAACATTAGTTGGAGTTAGCAGAGGCATTCCCGCTAAAACTGCAGCCCTGTTTAATTGATTTCTGTGTTTGAAATAGCTTCTCTAGGGTCCTTCAAACCCAGGATGCAGGCAGGCACTATAACACCACTGCTGTACAGGTTCTGTTTTGAAGTCCTTCCAGCTTTTATCAGTCAAGTCTCATTTCACTTGGGATTTATTTTTTGAAATCAGCATCAACAACACATGAAGGCTCCAAAAAATTCCTCATTTAAGAAACAGCTTGAATCAATTCAGCTTTGGCACATTAGAGAAAGACCCAAACATTTCATTCCATTATGTCATGTTTTGGCATATGCAGGTGTCCCCCCATGTCCATGGAGGATTGGCTCTGTGACCCTACAGATGCTAAACTCTGTGGTTGCTCAAGGCTCTGTATGAAATGGCTGGTATTTGCACATCGTCCACACTCATCCTTCAATACCTTAAGATTTGTTGCTGTTGCTGTTGTTTTGAGGTGAAGGTCTTGCTTGCTATGTTGTCCAAGAAGACCTTGTCTTCTAGGCTCAAGCAATCTTTCAGCTTCAGTTACCTGAGTAATTGGGACAATAGACTCAACATTCAGTGCTCTCATATAATGAAAATAAGTTCTAGATTACCTATAATCCCTAATACAATGTGAATGCTATACAAATAGTTGCTATGTTATATTTTTTAAAGGAATAAAGGGAAAAGAGAAATCTATACATATTCAGATCAGGTAGTTTTCCTCTTAAACTACAATCTGTTGTTAGTTTAATGTGTGAATGTATGTGGGACCCACAGATCTGGAAGGCTGACTTCCACTGTCAGCATTCACACCACTTTATTCTGTTGACACCTGCATCCCCTTGTTGTCTTACTCACAACTTACATTTCTCTTCTCTAAAATCATCAGGGAATTATTCTAGGACGATTAATAGAGAATATAATTTAAATTTAGAAACTATCGGAACCTGGGGACAGGAGCAGGGAAAGCAGGCAAGAGTAATACAAAAGATGAGCTGGGTTCCCAATTCTCAAACATCTTGTAAGTATAATTATTCTTTCTTGATATCCACCACAAATGAGAAGGAATGGTTTTATTTCTCACAAGAACGCAAGAGTAATTAGTTCTACTCAGTGGTAAATCTAAATACTTTCTAGTTATACTACATGGCGTAGTCATTTTGCTGAAATGACATGAAATAGTCATGAGAACTGAAATAAGTTTCCTAAATCACAATTACTGCAGAAGCTTCAGCTATAGTTCCTTTTAAATTATGAGTCAATTATAATTTTTGACCATTTTTAATTAATAAATTTTGATGACTGCCATTGACTATAACATTCCCTTCAGTATTTTGTATGGAACTTAGCAAAGGAAGGTAGCAATGTGACATTAAATAGACACATCAGATAGTCCATGTGTAGGAAATCTGAAAGTCAAATTATACCCATCATCTATATTATAGATTCAATACAATGTTACAAAATTTTCTCTTTATATTTATTTGGTGAGATAATTTATTACAACACTAATGATAATAAGTCAAAGTAAGGTTACTAAAAATAGAGTTTAGGCCAACCCCCCAAAAGACTGACAGTAACTTTAGAATGAAACTTAGGTGTAGTTGGTTTTTTTTTTTCCTCTTTGTTCTTTGGGGATGCAGCATCCAACTCACAAATAAATACAAGAAGACTTACACTTTCTTTCTTTTTTTTTTTTAACATTTATTTATTTATTATGTATACACATGCCAGAAGAGGGCACCAGATCTCATTATAGATGGTTGTGACCACCATGTAGTTGCTGGGAATTGAACTCAGGACCTCTGGAAGAGCAGCCAGTGCTCTTAACCTCTGAGCCATCTCTCCAGCCCGACTTATTCTTTCTTATGAATGCCTGACTTTAGCTTGGCTTGTTTATAGCCAACTTTTCTTAACTTAAATGATCCCATCTACCTTTTGCCTCTGTGCTTTTACCTTTCTCTGTTCTATATGTCTATTTTTACTTCTTACTCCATTGCCGGCTGGGGTACTGTCCCCTTGCATCCTTCTCTCCTCCTTTTTTTCATTCTTCTCTTTCTCTTTTCTCCTTCTATTTATTCCCTCTGTCTGGCAGCCCCACCTAGCCCTCTCCTTCCTAGTTATTAGCCATTCAGCTCTTTATTAGATCAATCAGGTGTTTTAGGTAGGCAAAGTAATACAGCTTCACAGAGTTAAACAAATGCAACATAAAAGAATGTAACACTATAGCCAGAAGTTTTCCTGTGTCCTGTAGCTGCTCAGTCCCAAGTAAACACACAGAGGCTTATATTAATTACAAACTGCCCCATGTCTCAGACTTATCATTAACTAGCTCTTACAACTTAATTCAACTCATTTCTAGTAATCTATGTTTTGCCATGTGATTTCATGGCATTACCTGTGTTACATTACATCTTGCTCCCCCAGCAGTGCTCAGCATATCCCTCACTCTGTCTTCCTTCTCCCTTAGCTTGGATTTCCTGCCTGGCTATAACCTATCTTGCCTTAAGCCAGAGCAGCTTCTTTTAACTGATGGTAGCAACACATATTCACAGCATACAGAAAGAGCATCCCACAGCATAATGTTTCATCATTAAACAAATATTCCATAGCATAAATGAATATAACACATTTTCAACTAATATTCTACAACATTTCCTCCTTTTTGTCTAAATAAAAGAGAAAGTCTTTAAATTTAACATAGTAAAACTACATACAACAAAAACAGTTATCAAGGAACGTTTACAATATTCAGTCCATTTGTATCTAGCAAGTTCAGAGACAATACTCCATTATCTATCCTATCTTACTGATTCCAAGGCGTTATTCATAATTTACTTTCTATCATAAACAAGGAAAACTATATTTCTAACTATTTAGTCTTTAACTCCATCAAAAATCCCAGAAGGTTTTAAATATTGCCTAACAACAGAGACATCTGGCTGCCTGGATAGTTACCCAAAGTTGCTCTGCAATGTTGGGGCATCTATCTTCAGCCTACAGGCGGAGAGTATCTGGCAAACTTTTCAGTGAAGCAGGAAATTTGAAGGACTATTCTTTGTATTGGTAAAGTCTGTCAGTCACTTTCCTCTGTGTCCTGCAGAATATCTGGCAGACTCTTCTGTGAAGCAGGAATCTTGAAGGACTGTCCTGCCTTGTCTTGGCAAAATTCAACAGTCTTTTTCCTGTGTCCTTGCCACATATAAAGCAAACTACATATTAGTTTCTTTGATGCCCATCATCCTTTTATGAAGTAAATTGGTGCTACCAGGAACAGATATGTCTCATTGTCATGAAAAAAAAAAACCTATGAACATATAATTTTTGACAAAGAAGCCAAAAGTGTACAATGGAAAAAAGAAAGCATCTTCAACAAATGGTGCTGGCATAACTGGATATATCAACTTGCAGAAGGCTGCAAATAGATCCATATCTATCACCGTGCACAAAACTTAAGTCCAAGTGGATCAAAGACCTCAACATAAATCCAGCTACTCTGAACCTGCTAGAAGAGAAAGTAGGAAGTAGTCTTGAACGCATCGGCATAGGAGATCGCTTCCTAGGTATAACACCAGTAGCTCAGACACTGAGACAAACAATCAATCAATGGGACCTCTTGAAACTGAAAAGCTTTTGTAGAGCAAAGGATACGGTCAACAAGGCAAAGCGATAGCCCACAGAATGGGAAAAGATCTTCACCAACCCCACATCTGACAGAGGACTGATATCCAGAATATATAGGGAACTCAAGAAATTAAACATCAAAATTCCCAACAGTCCAATTAAGAAATGGGCTATAGAACTAAACAGAGAATTCTCAGCAGAGGAAACACAAATGGCTGAAAGACATTTGAGGAATTGCTCTTTCTGCTTTTGATCCTTTGGGATGCTCTTGCTTTTGTGTGAACTTTTTGATGTTTGTTCTAGTTCTGTAAGGAATACTATTGGAATTTTTATGGAAATCCCATGAAATCTATGGCTTAAAAAAAGATAGTTGTTCTTACAATGTTAATTATGCCAATCCACAAGAATGGGAATGTTAATTATACCAGTTCACAAGAATGGAAAGTGATGGAAGTTTCTCCATCCTTCCCAGTCCTGCCTGGGCAGCAGCCATTTCATAAAATAATCACTCAGAAGTTTAATATTGATTACAAACTGTTTGGCCTATGGCTCAGGCTTATTGCTAACTAGCTCTTACATCTTAAATTAACCCATTTCTATTAATCTATGTATCGGTATGTGTCTCATGGCTTTACCTGTGTTCCATTATATCTTGCTCCCCTGGTGACTCTCAGTGTACCCCACCCAACTCCACCTTTCTTCTCCTTGCATCTCTCTTGGATTTCCTGCCTGGTTATGTCTTGTCTTGCCATAGGCCAAAATAGCTTCTTTATTAACCAATGATAGCAACACATATTCACAGTGTACAGAAAGACCATCTTACAGCAGGAAGGTCTTCCCATCTTCTAGTGTCTTCCTCACTTTCTTTTTTCAGCATCTTAACGTTTTCATTGTACAGGTCTTTCCCCTTTTTGGTAAGGTTTATTCCTAAGGTTAATGGAGTGGTTTGCATGTGAAATGCCTATACTTGGTCTCAGTTGGTGACTCTGTTTAGGGAAGTTGTTGAATCTCTAAGAGGTACAACCTTGTCAGAAGTAGTATATGGTTGGGGGCAGATTTTGAAGCTTTATAGCTTTGTCCCATTTCTGGCTTCCTTCTTTGCTTCCTGTGTGCAGATGACATGTGACCAGCCAGCTCTCTGTTTCTGTCACCTGCTGCCAAGCCTTCCCTGTCACCTAGACTCTAATCCTTTAGAAACTTAAGTCAAAATAAACTCTTACATAAGTTGTTTTTGGTCATGGCATTTCATCGCAGCAGCAGGAAAGTAACTAATGTAGTTATTTATTTTTTAAATTGAAGCCTTTGTGAGTGGGATTTTCCCTCTAATTTCCTCTAAGTTTATTATTGGTGCATAGGAAAGCATCTTATTTTTGCATGTTGATTTTTGGATTCTGTTACTTTTCTAAAAGTGTTTATCAGGTTTAAGAGTATTATGGTAGAATTTCCAAGGTATTTTCATTTTAGGGTTATTTCATGTGCAGGTAGGAATAATTTGACTTCTTCCTTTCTCATGTTTACCGTTATTTCTTTCTCTTGTCTCACTCATCTAGTAAAGACTTCAAGCATTATATCAAGTAAGAATGGAGAGGATAGGCACTCTTGTTCCACATTTTGGAAGAAATACTCTTAATTTTTCCTCATTAAGTAAAATGTTGGCTGTATGTTTTTTTGTATATAGCCCTTTTATTTTGGGGTATGTTCCTGTTAATACTAGTTTCTTCATAAGTTTTATAATGAAGAGATGTTGAACTTTGATCATAAAAGATTTTTAAGATGACTGAAATTTACTGATACAAATGTGTGATCATATTTGTCTTATGCAAATAGCTGTGCCTATACCATTAAATAGTCTATTCACTAAAAAAAAAATATGAAATGTTAGTTTTTTTGTGTTTTAAGATTTCTTTGGACTTTTTACTTAATCTGACATGCATTTGTTTATTTTCATTTTAATGTAATCATGTAGATTATAGTGGCCTTACAGGCATTTTTCTTTTTAAAGGTTTATGTGTTTCTCTCTCTCTCTCTCTCTCTCTCTCTCTCTCTCTCTCTCTCTCTCTCTCTCTGTGTGTGTGAATGCTACATGTGAAGTTGCCTACTGAGGCCAGAAGAGGATATTTGTTAAGAATGGTAGAAAGGACTGAGGTTCTTTTTTCAGAACATTCCTTGAAGGTGATCCATGGTGGCATCCTGAGCCGTCACACATTTAACCAAGTTGGAATCCTGTTCAAAGAAATGGGTCAGAAGTGGATTCACATATCTGGAAGATGCTGTGTCTCTGATTCTTCATGGAATGCCAGCTTTGCCTGAGCATTGCAGAAATGCCAACTTTTGATGTGTGCTGTTGGAAGAAGAATGAATCTTTCACATAATTCCCTTTTAGTAAGATTTTTTTTCCTGTCTGCTTGAAATAATTAATTGTTTTGGGTACATTTATTAAAAAGCAGCATGTTCTATTTACTTTTCAGTTAATACTAGTTGGAAAAAAGATATTTTCTATAACTTAAATCTATGTTTTGAAGTTGATGTTTAAAAGTCAAAGTGATGTTGCTCACTGTGATGATTCATATGAGATCAGATTCACTTCTTTTCATCATGTTCCTAAGCTGCAACAGTTGCTGCAGCATTCAAAGGTGATGGAAGGAAGCTTTTACAACCAGGAAATGAAACTCGCTCTGTGAAAGCCATTACTGTGCGTAGGCCCTTTTCTTCCCCTTTGCTTTCAACAGATGTTAGAAGAGGAGAGGGTTTTTTTTTTTTTTTTTTTAGTGGTTAGATTTTTGGAGAGGTGTCCATGATGTTTCTTTTAATTTCAAGCCATGAATCTTAAATTGTGCATGATCCATGTGGCTACAAAAGATTCCTTGGTGTGTCTGCCTCACTGTCAGGGGCATGTGGACTTACATTGCTCCTTTAAGCAACATGTTTTAGGGTATGTACGGAACAAACTGCATATGAAAAGTTTTATGGATTAATTTAAACCACATGAGGGAAGTGTTCAGCCTTCCTAGTTATAAGACCTCATTTATTATGAGAGCAACAACCACCACCACGTTCATTGAGAACTCATTTTCTGCTCTCCATGGTCGGGAGTTTGTCAGAATCTTTATTAATGCCATTTTAATGCCTTTTCTTAAAGTCTTAAATAATTGAGGACTGGAGTTGGTGGAGAATCCCTGTATTTAATTAAAATAGTTGTTTTTTTTTGAGACTGAGAACTTAAAGTTAGCTTGCTGCCTGGAGTCCTTAAAGAGGGTCTTTTCAAACTCATGTGAGGCAGAACCAGCTGAAGACATTTGCTTCCAATTTCTAGGGAAAAAAGACTAAGTTTATCTTCTTAAAATTAGAGGTATTCTTGAATTATAATATTAAGTCAGGTTTTATCCTCCCCCTCTACCCCCCATAGACATATATCTTCATGAAAAGCATTTATTACAACCATATTATTCATCAAATGCTATCTACTAAAGTCAGAACGAACACTCAAATTTCAAAGGCTCAGCTTGTTAACATTCTGAACGGGAGCTCAGGCTCAGTGGTGTTAAGGTGTTAAAATTCATAAGAGTGACTTAGGGACTTCGTACCAGTTAACTTCATTCTTTATTGCAACTTGCAGAACTGATGGCATATCAGCAGTCTCTGTCCAGCAAACAGAGGGCGTCCTAGAAAAACCGAGACACTTTTCACCAATGTGTGCCCGCCTTTCATGAACTATTCAAGCCTCATGAAATAATTTCAAGCTGTCTCACTAAGAGGCAGAGAATTTTCCATTCCTGAAGTTGTCAGGCCAGCCAGATGCGATTCCACAACCAAATGATATGTGATATGATATTATTTCCCAAGATACTGGGTTTGTTTTACTATCCAAAGTTAAACTCTTTCACGTGCCCTGTGAGATGCTGGATGGCTCAAAAGCACACAAAATGAATGCACATAACAAATCCTGTATTTTGAGCACAAGGAGAGAGCATACAGCTCTGATTAGTAAGAAAATACAGCTTTCTTTATCTGACTAAACCAAAGTCAAAAGAGCTTTACTTATTCACGTTTTGATGGGGTGTGCAGTAGTGCATCTTTTCAAGGCATCCAATGGGTCTGCCTAAAGATGAAGGCCAGATCACCCCTAAGGTATCCTAGACACTGACCCAAGGGCTGGTCCTACTGATTGACTTAGAATTAGCTCTACCTAGTCCATTTGAATATAACTTCAGACACATATGGAAATGACTCTTCAAGCTCTGAGCTCAAGCATAGCTTCTTGAGGAATTTTTAAACCTCAGAGATACAGTTGATTATCTACAAGATGAGATGGAAAGGAGAAAGTTGATCGTTATCCTATATGAATTCTCACTCTTTAACATTTCTGAAGTCTACAGATTTGGTTGGAATTTTGTTTTTATTGGATATAGCTACTTGATTTTTGGAGTTATAGAGAATAGGATGAGAAAGATACAGGTGTGGGAGATGATAGAGCTCTGGAGTAGTACTAACTTGTAAATCAAGATCTAAGGACCTTGGGCAGTTTAGAACATGGCTTCTGAGAGGCATGGCCATTAGACAAAGCTGAAGGCTGAGCCTTTTCTCTGTTTTGGTTCCATGTCAGAGGAACAGGCTGAAAGAGGAAATGAAGGTATGTTTTTGTTTCCCAGTACAGGAGCCCTCTGTGGAGTAGAGAAACTTCCACTCTGATTCAATAGTGGAGAATGAACATTTCTGCTGTAAAGAAGCTGGACAGGGACCATAGAGTTTGGGTGGCAGAGGGGTAATCTCTGACTAGAATAGACTTGTATGATATAGAGTGTGATATAAGAATATTCTTGTGAACTGGAGGATTCTCTTGTGCCTCCTCTCCTACAAAACACAAGTCATTTACATATTCAAGATATTTTTTGAATTGACAAGGGGAATATACACACACATACATATATATACATAAATGTATATATCATGATATTTTGAATGTGTATACATTGTGAATATTGAACTAGTGGTATATATACATAGTGAAATATATTCAACCTATAAATATAAACTCCTACCTCTTATACCTGGAATTCCATCACTGATGGTCAGCACTGGTGCACAGATTCTCAAATCTAAAGACTTTAGACTTAAATTTAAGATATAGAAGCCAGGTGTGGTGGTACATGCATTTAATCCCAGCACTCAGGAGGCAGAGGCAGGTGGATCTCTGTGAATCTGAGGCCAGTCTGGTCTACAAAGTGAGTTCCAGGACAGCCAGGACTACATACAGAGAAACCCTGTCTTGAACCACCTCCATTCCCCCGAAAAAGAAAGAAAAAAGGTGTAGATAGAACAGCATCAAGTTTTTCTGTCTTTTTGTTTCACCTTTCTTTTTTTTCTTTCATTCTTTTTAAATAAATTTTGTCAAAATAATTATCAGGATACCTGATGAACCAGAGAAATAGGGAGAAATAAGAACAAGATTGGGTGAACAAAAGGAAGTAAAGAAGAAAATAAAAACCCACAAACAAATAACCCTTCCCATCCCAACCACCACTGTGTGTGTAACTGTGGCAAGGGTCTACTTGGAAGCAGAGTAATGGCTCTCCAAAAATGCTTATGCCATAATCTTTGAGACTTTACACATTATATTGCCAAAGGGACTTTGAAGATGTGATCAAAGATTCTGAGAAGAAATAGCTATACTATAAATGTTTCTATACTATAGATTCTATAGCCTCATGAGAGGCACAAGACATTTCTAGGCTGTATTCAAGATAGGAGGAAGACAGCTGTGGAAGAATGGTCAGAGATGTAACGCAGAGGACACTGAAAATGGAAGTTAGGAACCATGATCTAAGGACTGTAGGCCATCTGCGAGAAACTGCCGGAGGCGAGAAAGTGGAGTCATCCTCAGAACCTGTAGAAAAGAATATAGCCCCTCACAGCTCCACTTTCCAGCCTCCTGTACTGGACTTCAAACCTGTGCGACTGTGAGATAAGGTTGTAGTGTTAAAAACCACTAAGTTCATGATAGTTTCTTACAGGAGTTGTAGGTTAACAGAGCCTGCGTGAGCTGAGTACCTCTACTTTTCTCTAGAATCATCTATCTACATTCTCAATGACCCAGAGCAAAGCCAGCAACCACTTATGAATTGTCACATTGAACACTTCCCACAGAACCAGAACTCGGATGGTCAGAGTAGAAAGAGAAACAGGCTGGAGGTTGAGAATGAGCTGTAGTGTAGCCTGGCACTGGAATCCTCTAGCTCTGGCCTCCCAATTCCCCAATGAGAAGCCTGGACTATGAGGACCTGTCCTTTTTTTTTTTTTTGGAGCACTGCACCGTGATGGCTCTGGGTTTCCTTCAGAAACTACATTTACATAGATTTGCCCAAAGCACATGTGTTTGCCTAACTTTGTGATTTAAAATGTGGAGAGATTTAGATTAAATCTAGGGCCCACATATCAGTTTTGTTCTCTTGTCAGTATGAAACAGATTCTTTGATATATTAAAAAAAAACCTAAAACAAACAAACAAAAAATCCTTCTGCTTTCCTAGTTTGCATGGCAAGTCTTTCCACTCAGAACATTTTCTACTATGTTGCCTGCATACTATGTACATTATTCTGCTTTCATAGGTTTGTTTACATTTAATCACTTGATTCATGGATTATTTTAAACCTATCACAACATTAACCTTTCTTAAGTCTTGTTTTAGTTAGCTTGTGAATAATCATATCCATAGTGTCTTTATCTGTTGGATAGCTTTGGCTGTTGAGGTCAAGAAATATATGTTCTAATCTTGGAATTACTTTGCATGTCAATTAAAAAGCCATTATTTTGGAGGTTCTTAGTCTCTGTTACTGCCTGATAAATGAGCACAAGGGAGCTGAATGCATTAGAGAAGAACTCATTTTTAACTGTTTTCCATCTGAAAAATCAGAAATGGATGAAATATAGAAGACATAATTTAGAGTTATGCTGAGGTCCGTGTAAACTAATACAGACTATTAAAAAACCACATAACCATAGAATGTCAGAGTTGGAAGGCACACTAAGTTATTACTACCATTTCTGCAGTTTTATTTTTAAATAATATGAAATCTACTCTCATAATAAAAATTAAAGTTCAAAATATGGTGTTGTTAATTGTGTGTACCTCTCTGTACACCAGGTCACTAGAACTTGTTCATCTCTGGCTGGGGACATACCTGAGTGTAGAACATTTGTCTAGCATGTACGAGACCCAGATTCAATCCCATGAAACACACACACACACACACACACACACACACACACACACACACACAGACAAGGCCGACCAAACCAAACTTCTTCATTGATGATCAGCATCTCATTTCCCTACCCTTCCAGTCCTTTGCAACCATCCATCTACTGTGATTTTATTATTTTGACTATTTTGTTAAAAAATGGACTATTTTAGATGTCTCATAGTCACAACTCATGAAATATTTGTCTTGTTTTCCTGGGTTTATTCTCAGGGTTCACTCATGTTTCCATACATTGTAGGACTTCCTTCTTTTTAAAGGCTGAATGAAACATGTCTCTATCCACAGATTTGAGCTGCTCTCAATCTTGTTCAGAGTTTTCTAATGTCAAGTACTTAGAATGAGCCACTGTAGATTGGGCAGCTAAACTAACACCCACAGCTCCAAGGCTCAAGGAACATACTGGAGGGGAGGGACAGGAAGAATGCAGATGCTGGGAGATGGAGAGGAGAGCTGTGAAACGCTCAGCTCTGGACATAACATGGCTGCTATCTACAAGAACTCACAGCAGCTGTTGTTACCTACTGGAGACCTATATAAGATCAAGCCAGTTAAAAATTTCAACTTGTCTCCTAGGGATGTCAGAATTTAGACCCATAAACTCTCACCAACATGATGACCTAAACATGAGCTGAATAAGGATAACAATAGACATGCTAAAGTGGACAGGATAGAAATCCCATAAGGCCTAAACTCTACACAGAGGACCACAGGCCAATAAAGAATGCCAAAAGCTGAGGAAATAGTCTTCCCTAAGGAAGAGCACACCAACTGGTAAGCATACCAAATGATCAGCCCTGAAAACATATATAAGTAACGGTATACAACTGAACAGGTTGTGTTTATGTAGTTAGGAATACATATATATATGTATGTGACAACAATTAATGAAAAAAAAGAGGCCATGAATTTGAAAGAAAGCAAGGACGTGTATATGGGAAGGCTTGGAAGGAGGAAATGATGTAATTCTAATCTCAAAAAAATAAAAGAAATAATGTTTTAAAATGTTCCGTAGAAGACAAAAAACAACTCCAACATGGAAGGAAAAGGGGCTCCTGAGACCCCAACTCTAACGGAGATACTCTTGACAGAGGATGGCTTCTGGGGGAGGGAAGGTCACTTTTCTTTAGGAGGTTGGCCACTGGCAGGTTTCCTTGGTGCAGATAATTTCATGCTCCTCCTGCGTTCAAGTGGCTTTCAAGGAGCTTCTCTTACTCACAAAGGGAACTTGTCCTTTCAGTTGCCGAGCTGATGTGTCAGAAGAAGTGAGATGAGGACTTGTTCTGCCATCCTGCTGGTGCCTCTCAGTCATCATTAGTGCAAATATTTGTTTCATGCCATTAAAATAGATTATTTACTAAACTTACTGAGATTATTAGATTAAAAAGTTAAATACCAAGTATAAAATAAATTTTGGGTGGATAATCCTAAACTGCCAATGTTAAGGAATTGACATTTAATTAATTGTATGTTTTGAATTTTGGATGGCTAGCATTTCGTGATAATCTCAAGATAAAGGCAAGCTATTGGCGCACACCATGAGAAGAATACTGGCATCAGGCTCAAAGGCTGGGATGTGTGCCCTAGTGCTGATGTGTGCTAGATGTGCACTCTTGATAGTTCTTTTATATCTCTAGTCTTTAGCTTGATTGTACTCTGAATAAGACTATTGTTAAGCATCTTATTGTCTTTCAATAATAAATAATTTAGAAACAACTGCCTAGAATTTAGTAGATGGTCGATAAATCATTCCATTGTCGTGTATAAATCAGTTTGGTGCCTAACATGGTGCTTCTATCGCACTCTGAATGAAGTCTAAACATCATTTGCAGCACACATTACACTTTGTGAGCCCCAATGCCTATATCACATGCTAGACTTCACAGTGTGCAGTGGGTGAGCTTGCTTGCACTGCAGGTCCAGCACTCACAGACATAGTCTATACAGCTGCTTGCAGACACAGGTTCCTCTCGTTAGCTGGGAAATCATAGATCTACATTTTTCTCTCTCATTGGCACTAAGTACATAGGGATTTGTGACAACAGTTTTCTTTCCCACTTTTCAGTCTACTTTAAAGCTTTTTCACTTTTATCAATTCACAGTATCTTACTTTGCATAATGCCATCATTCCATTCTACACTAAAGCAGGATACCAAACAACAAATATTTATATTTTCACATGTATTAGATCTCATTATTATTGATCTTTAAAATTACATACGAGAGATGGCTCAGCCATTAAAGGCTACACTCACAACCAAAAATTATATACAATCAAGGAAGAAGGGGCAAGCTCTTGAATCTTCACTCCTTCACTGCCTTAGAGGGTGAGACCAATTGGATGTGTTTCTTGATGAAGAATGACTTAATTTTCACAGGAATTCTTTCCTTTGGAAACATTGCATGCCTGATTTGTGAAACACTGAAGAAATATTACCAAAATCTGTCTATATACATTTATAACAAAGTGTTTAAAATACACTAAGCTCTAGTTTAAACCAAGTAGCACTCAATGATCTTGATGGTAATTTTCAACTTTCTAACTATATGAAAACAGAAATGTCACAACAGGGCTTCTGGGGCTCTTCTCAACTCTTCTAGGTGAAGTATGATTCCAGAAACTGTGGTTCATTAGTAACTGTAATGTATTGCTATAGGAGAGCATGGGGTTCCCTGAGGTACAGCTTTCTTTAGGCTACTATTTTAAGAAATATGACATGTGCACAAATAACATCTAAATTTCAGTTTTGTGTGGAACCCTTTATGGGTCTGGTTCCAATGATGTTTTTCAGCTGTCTATTAGATCAAAGCTTCATTAAGGGGAGCTTTTCTCTCCCTAGCCCTCTCTTCTGTATGTGTTGCTTGTGACAATGCCATTTCACAGTCAGATTTATCATGAGACCCTGTGCTGTGTGGTAACTTCAGTTCTTAGAAACAGAAGGGTCCTTGAATGATCAGAAAGCACAGCCCATGGATGTACATGCATGGCACATATGTTGAATATCACATGTGAGACATGAAAGTATAAGAGGAACTATTGGTGGGGGATGGCAAGAAGGCCAATGGAAAAGGTGTGTCTGTGGAGTAATGAGGACTGAATATGTGTAAATTACAGTGATATTCATGTGTAAAAGTATGATGAAAAACTCATTATTTAGTGCATTCACTAAAACAATTCATGACAACTAAGGAAAGAGTGCTTTAAGAATTCCACCTACTCTTCTAGATAGGTTAACATGCAAAAAACGTAATAATCTTACGATAAGAATAGAAAATAAATGTAAAGATAGAGCAGAATATTTCCAATAATGTATGAAAAGTTAACATATAATAAAGGTGGTGTTTTAATTCACTGGGGAATGAGTGTTAGTTTCCAAATAATGCCATCATCTCCTAACTGGTTAGTCACATGGAAGAAAACAAAATTGAACCTTTCTCTTATAACACACACACAGTTTGTTAACAAAAGATCAAGAAAAATGCTTCTATACAGTGACATCATGAGGGACGTATTTGTTTTTCTTTTGCATCATTTTTTTAATTGAAAATAAACTTTTTAATATCATATGCTCTGATAACATTTTCCCCTCCCTCTTCTCCCAGATCCTCCCCACCTCCCCACCCGTCCAATTCCATGTCTTCTCTCTTTCTCTTTAGAAAACAAAGATGCAAATAAACAACAAACAACAACCAAATCAAAGTAAAAGGACAGGAAACACACACACACACACACACACACACACACACACACACACTCACACACCATAATATACAAGCAAAAGACAAATCCTGAGAACAGAGCAATATGAGCCAAAGAAAAATACAAGAATACAACTGAGTTTATTTTGGGTTAGCCTTCTATAGCTGAGCATGGGGCCTAGTTTTAAGTGTGGTTTGTATACCCAGTGAGGCTCCATTAGGGAAAACTATTTTTTTCCTTTGTAAGCACTTGTAGATAACTTCTTGATTAAAGATGGAAGCTTGTGTCCCCTTTCTTCTCAGCACTGCGATCCCATCAGACTTCAACCTGTGTAGGCCTGTGCATACTCCTACAGTTTCTGTGAGGTCATATGTCCATCAGTTTTGTACCTGGAAGGCACTGTTTCCTTGGTGCCATCCAATCTCTTTGGCCCTTATAATCTTTCTACCTTCTCTTGTGCAGAGTTCCCTGTGCCCTGAGGGGAGGGTTTGCTGAAGACATCCCATTTAGGACTGAGTGTTCCAAGGTCTCTCACTCTCTGTACACTGTCTAGTTGTAGATCTCTGAATTAGTTCCCATCTGCTGCAGGAGGAAGCTTTCTCTGATGACGGCTGAGTGAAACACTGATATATGGGCACAGCAGAATATCATTAGGTGTCATTTTATTGCTATGTTTCTATACCAGATTAATAGTCTGTGGCTTTCACCTAGGACCATGGTCTATCTAGTCTCAGTTCTCGGCCACCTGACAGTGTCAGACAGGGGTTCCATCTCATGGAGTGGGCCTTAAACACAATAAGATGGTGGTTGGTTATTCCCATAATGTTTGTGCCACTGTCTCACCAGGGAGGTCATACAGGCAGGGAGGGACACATTTTAATCGCTCATCTAGGTTGAAAGGAAAAATACTTTCTTGGTGACTCTCACATCCTGAGGTCCCATCAAGGAAGCAGAAAATACTCAAGTAGCCACAGAAGTGATGAACTGGCGATACTGTGCATCCCAGAGCTTGTGGCAGAAGGCTAGTTAGGAATAGAAGGAACTGTCGGCCCCATATAAAAGGTATGCCTTTTCCAAGTAGGCCCCATCACCAAATCCTGGGCCATAGGCCACGAAGACAAACACATAGTCATTTCTTGCACTGAGTAGATTTTAAATTTTCTTGACTTTCTAAAAAGGAAACCTCAAAAACAAATTATTTCAACCAAACATGGCATAGCCCGATGCAATAAGGGTAGACACAAACCCTCATATCAAGACTGGGCAAGGCACCCCAAGAGCAGGCAAAACAGACAGAGACACCCCACTCCCACTGCTAGGAGTCCCACAAAAACCCCAAACCGGGCAGTCACAGCATAGGTACAACTCTTTTCTTAAGGGAAATGGCGGAGCAGTGGATCTGTGGGAGAGCGGAGGTGGGTGGGGGACTGGAATGAGGAAGGGGAAGATGTGGTCAGGATGTATTGTATGAGAGGGGTAAAGAAAAGGAAAAAAGAAAAAACAAACCAACAAGTCAAAGAAATGAATTATTTTGGGCATTTCCAGTCCTGAAATGACAATCACAATAAAGAAATAAACTAAATGCTGAACTATTTGAACACTACAGAAATGTGTTAGATATAATGTGTTTTTGTCTTTGATTTGTCTGGTCTGTATAATCTCATTGCTTTCCCCATGGTAACCATTCCTACCATATTTGCATATATTATTTCTTTTTTTTTCCCCTGTGTGTTCATCTGCATACATGTTGTAAACGTCTATATAAATGTACATTTTGCTCTTCAAATTGAGATGAGATCATTTTAAAACCCACTGTTGTATGATGAGATTTTTTCCCATGTCTATTTTCATATTTATTTATTGTGTGTGTGTGTGTGTGTGTGTGTGTGTGTGTGTGTGTGTGTACTCCTGAATGCCATGGCACGTGTGTGGAGGTCAGAGGACAACTTGTGGAAGTCGGTTCTCTCCTCCCTCTGTGCTGTTCCTGCCAATCAGTCATCAAGCTTGGCAGCAGGCACCTTTACCCTCTGAAGCATCTCATCTGCCCACAACTTGAGGATTTAGTTTATAATAAGTCTTTGGAGAATGTCTGGTGTGAATAACTGGAAACAAAGGTAGTTTATTATTTTCAGTAATTGCCCGTTTTCTCTGGAAAGGGTGTCAAGGGGAAAATCAGACGCAGGGCTCAGGTGTGTAGGAACATCTGTTCTCTTCAAGGTGGTCAGGGAGGCAGGGTCAGCTCTGCTGCACTCACACCCTCAGGGCTGAGCCACCTGCATCCCCTATAATAGGATCAGCTCTAGTGTGCCTCCCAGGTGAGGTGCAAGCCCGTGGTGAGAGGTGGGGCGGTCTCTCTTGAGTTCAGGGGTCAGCTCTCCTGCTGCAGTATCCTGCAAGAGGCATGACCAGCTCAGCATGGCCCTCTCACCTCAACGGGTGTGGTTTCTATGATCCCTTGTGGTAACACTGTCCATGGACATCAACACAGACCTCAGCTGCAGCAGGACCTTGGACCCAGACACAGCCCTCAGCAGCAGCTTGTGCTTGGATGTCACCATGGTCTCAGTGGCAGCACAGGCCACCCAGATCAGTATGGCCCTTGGACACCAAAACGGTCTCAGGTGACTGACTAGACTCTGGGCATCAGACGAGCCCTTGGTGGTGTAACAGGAGTCATGGATATTACCTCAGACCCTGGCTGCTGCTGCAGGGTCATGAACCCAGACATGGACCTAGGGAGCAGTTCAGGTCCCGATGTTGCCATGACTCCAGGTGGCAGCACATCCCCCCCCCCCGATATCAGTATGGCCCCATCAGCAGCATATCCCTTGGACACTAACATGGTCTCAGGTGGCTGACCAGACTCCAGGCACCTGCACAGCCTTCAGTGGCAACAGGAGCCACTGCCACCAAACAAGACCCTGGCTGCTGTCGGGCCACAGACCCAGACATGTCCCTTAGCAACAACCCTGGCCTGGATGATGCCATGCTGGGTGACAGCAAAGGCCATCCAGATCAGCTTGGCCTTGGTGATGGCACAGCCCTTGGACACCCACATGACCACAGATTGAGGCCTTGATCTCTGGCATCCATGTGGCCTCTGGTGGCAACATGAGCCATGGACATCAGTGTAAACCCTGGCTGTGGTAGGACCATGGATGCAGACATGATTCTAGGAAGCAGCCCAGGCTCAGATGTCACTCTGGCCCCTGGTGGTGGCTCCAAACCCTGGCATCAATGGCCTTCAATAGAATCAGGAGTCTTGGACATCAACATAGAGCCTGGCTGCAGTAGGGCCATGGACCCAGACATGGCCCATAGCCCTATCCCTGTCCTGAATGGCACCGTGGCCCCAGGTGACAGTGCTGGCCACTCAAATTGGCATGGTTCGGTGGTAGCACAGCCCTTGGACACCAACTTGGTCACAGGTTGCAGCCTAGACCCTGGGCGTCACCATGCCCCTTGGTGGCAACAAGGGCCATTGGACATCAACACAGATCCCACCTGTGGTAGGACCATGGACCCAGAAATGGTGTTTGGTAGTAGTCTGGGTCCAGATGTCACCAGGGCCCAGGTGGCAGTGTGGCCCTATGACACCAACATGGCCCCAGGTGAAGGTCCCAACTACAGGCCTCTACACCACTCTCAGTGGCCACAGGAGACACAGACATCATCCCAGACCCCCTTGGCTGCTTTAGGACCTAAGGCCAAGACTTGGCTTTTGGCTATAGTCCAGGTCCAGACATCACCCTGGACTTGGGTGGCAAGCAGGCCATTCATGTTGGCCTGTTCCTCAGTACTATTACTTCTTCAGATCTGCCTCTCTTCTCAGCCCATGAACCACTCCACCTCTCTCTCTTCCACCTCCCCACCCTGTACTTGCTCACCGTAACTATGCCTAATGACCAGGCCCCAGAGGTGCTGGACGAGCTCCTGGTTGGCACCGAATTGTTGTCATCTTCTAGTGGGCCCAGGGCTAGAAACCCCAGGCTGTACTTGGTTGAGTTCTGTACATGGTGCAGAGCTGCTGCTGGAGTCTCCTTGCAGCCCGCCCCCCCCCCCCCCCCTTTTTTTTTTTTTTTTTGAAGCACAATTGTTTTATCACCAAAGAAATGATCTTTCTGGCAAGTTATTAATGTGGTATAAATATAAATGAGATATAGAGACTGATGATTATTTTTAGTGTGCACTGAATAACTGACAGCTGCTATTCCGATTTTTGTCAATGACTATGAGAAAGCAGGACACTGTTTCAGCTGGAGACACCAGATCTCATGCACTTGATGCCTGTTGCAAGAAGAATTGAGAGTGAATCCTTGTACCAAAAAGATGTTTGAACAGACTGTGTTTTAAGTAGCATTTACTTCACTGTTCCACATAGAATCTTGGATGGCTCCAGAGAGCTACACAATATGTGAGAACAGCATTGTGGGGATACCCCAACGGAAGACCATCAAAGACCAGCTTTGAAGACTAGTCCTTCGTTATTTCTGATTCTTTCTCACTGTTGCCAGAAACACTCCACCTTCTCTAATATCTCCTCACCCCCCAACCTGGGTTCATTTTCATCCCCGTGCAGCTGGGGTATTTCCAGAGGAAGTAAAAAAAAAAGAGGGTCCTTTGTACTGTTTGATGAACTGTCACAAGAACAGTTAACTTGTTACACAAGAATACTTGACTAGAGGTCAGAGAAGTGAAGTAAATAGCTTTTTATAAAGGTTCGATCAAAACCCTGATACAGTCAGTCATGATCTAGAATCTGTATTTCTCACCAGGACACCACACTCACTCTGTATTTCAAACTAAAAGATATTAGGTTCAAATCCCAGTTGTATCCTATATTGACTAATGCTGCAATTGGTAGCAATGTCCTCTGAAATGAAACATTCTGTCCTGGAGAAAGGCCCATTAAACTCAGGAAGTAAACAAAACTTGCCTTTGAGTAGTTTATGTTTTTGCAAATACCCCATGTCCATACTCCTGTAAGCAACTCCAGTAAACTCACCGGTTCAGTATGAGAGGCTCAGATGAAGTAATTTCTCTGGTCTGTTCTCAGTGCTGTATATGGGATGAGTACATGTTTGTTTGTATGTCCTTAGGAAAAGTCACACAGTGTCTCAAAAACCAGGTCTCAGTCTCATTATCTGTGAAGCAGGGAAATGAAATACCAGATGAAGGATAGTAGCATTCTGGAGCAAAGTAGATGCCAAACAAATGGTATATCCTTCTTCCTCCATTGCACTAGGGTTAATAAAAATTTTTTTTTCGATTAGAACTTTCTTCCCCCAGAGTTCACCTTTAGGTGAACTTAGGCAAGTTCTATCTATCTATCTATCTATCTATCTATCTATCTATCTATCTATCTATCTATCTA